>DWGJ01005677.1:0-10163 GCA_018246895.1 Aspitha aspitha aspitha | reverse complement strand
CCCTACAGTTCTGTTAGGAGTCGGTTACAGATGTCCATGAACAGCGGCCACTTGTGACTGCTGCCAGCTCGTTTGCTGCTCTATTCAGTTAAAAAAAATACCCACATTTTGCACATACGGTACTTAAATACTATGCGATATGTTTTAAAACTGAAAAAGGAATATAAATTACTTAATATTTATGTAATAATATTGTGACGTGATAGTTGTAAGATATATGTATGTGTATTCGTGTAACGCATAATAAAGTCGGTCCCAGCGGTCCCAGCGGCCCCATGCGACTCTCACTTGCGTGCTCTGCTCTAGCGGTCTCTCTTTAGCAGTCGACGTATCTAACCGTTGGAGCCGCGACGAATGTCTCTAATGTTGTTTGTATTGTAGTAGCGGCGGCGGTGACACTGACCTGGCGGGCGGGGCGCGGCGGGCGGGGCGGGGGCGGCGGGCGCGCACGCGGCGTCGGCGCAGGCGCGGCGCTGGCAGCGCTCCCCGGCCCAGTGCGGCGCACACGCGCAGCGCACGCCGCCGCGCTCCTCCACCGAGCACACGCCCTGTACACCGCTCGCTCTGTACTTATCGTCTTATGTTATTCAATCGATCCTTTGTGACTCCTCGCCGAGCGTTCTTCCGTTATCACGCTACAACTTTAACGGGACATGTTCTTCGGTCATACTTTAAAACAAAATATTTAAAGAGATTCAATAGGAACACTCCCTTCGTATGATAATACTCGTGTCACTTCTATTTTATTACTCATTATTTTTAAAAGCGGTGGCCGTATCGAGCGCAGCCGACGCACCCGCGAAGCGAGACCGACCTGGTTGAGACAGTAGTCGCGGCAGGAGGCGGCGGCGGTGGCGGCGGCGGCGGCGGCGGCGCGGCACGGGGCGCCGCCCTCGTCCGGCGCGCACCGCTCGCAGCGCAGGCCCGCGTAGCCGGGCGCGCAGAGGCAGCGCGCGGGCGCGGGCAGCGCGCGGCACGTGGCGCCGTGCTGGCACGCGAGCCGCTCGCACGCGCCGCGCTCCCGCTCGCAGCGCGCGCCCTCGTAGCCCGCGTAGCACGTGCACTGCGGAACGCGACCTGTACGCCCGGGCCCGGGCCTCGCGAGCCGGGATCGCCCTACACCCGCTCACGGCACTACTCCATCGTGATATCTTTCGCGTGCCGTTTCAGTGTTGGTAAACTCGTACAACGATCATATTCAAAATTACCGTTTCATTATTTATTTAGTCTGTATGTTTACAGTTCTATATCTTTTAGGGGGTGGGCGATGTATGCCGTGCCACAAGGTTACACCTAGTACGGTGGACTTGGCTACACACGTTAATTACATCACAAATAGTAACAATAATTACCGAATAATGTTCATTGTAATAATTTTCTTGTACATATTATATAAGGGATGATGATACGAAGATTTTCTTGTATATACATATAAGGGATTAATATGATAACATATGTACTTTACCTTCAGCGGTGGCAAGTCATTACTGTCGGTAGTGGTAGCGCTAGTGTCGATTTGGCACGTTCCCTTTCTGTTGCAGTACAGCGCACACCGGTAGTGCTGACAGCGCGCGCCCATGAACAGAGGCGGACACTTGCATGTCGGCTCGCCCGCTGCCAGGACGCAGGCGCCGGGCCCGCACTGCAGCGAGCACGTGGCGTCGGCGGCGCCGGGCGGCCCGCTCGACGCGACCACGCACTCGCGCCGCTCCTCGGGCTCCTCGCCGGCGGCGCTGAGGCCGTCGGGGCACAGACAGGAGCGCGCGCCCGCCGCGCCGCGCACGCACAGCGCGCTGGCGTGACACGCCGCGCGCCCGTCTGCTAGCACGCACGGGTTGCGCACTGCCACATATGTTTACGTATCGTCAAATGCAGTCAGGATTCCATCCTGTAAGGGGTGGGGCCGTAGACGGCCGGAGCCCTCACCGTCGGGCGGCAGGACCGCGCGCGTCGGGTGCAGCAGCGCCAGTGCCGTGAGCGGTGCGCGGAGGGGCGCGCGGGGTGGGCCGGCGCGCGGGGCGGCGGGGCGGCGCGGCACGCGGGCCAGCTCGCGCCGGGTGGCGCACCACACGCTCTCCTCCCACACGACGATGCGCAGGCACGCACGCGACCAGCGGTGCACCGGGAACGACGGATCCGCTAATCGGGAAAGGATTTGTTATTACTTATCGATGTACTCGGTTCGTATTTAATTTCCTTGTCTTTTTATATAAATTTTTGAAAACATTCGACTTTGTAATAATCGTAAATTAGTGACAGCTTAATGGTTTATATTTAGATATCGACCACCGTAGACTCGTACTGCGGATCGTTTACCTAATTGTTCCCGGAGGTGGTCGAGCGGCACGGAGGGATGCAGCGGCGCGGCGTGCAGCGCGGGCGGTCCGCCGCCGCGCAGCGCCACGCTGTGCAGCGTGCCGTAATAGTCGTCCACGTAGTAGAGGCGCGCGGAGGGCGCGTGCACGGCGAGCGCGCCCGCGCGCCGCACGCGCCACCGCGCCGCCCACCGCACGCGCTGTCCGTCCAGCGTGGCCGCGCGCACGCCCGCCTCCGCGCCGCGCTCCGACCAGAACACCTCGCTGCGCGCACGCAATCACAACTCCCACTCGTTCAATGTTACCCCGTCGTCGTATCTTTCGGTGCGAACATCGTGCAGTGGTCACCGGTGAAAATAATTATCATTTTAATTCCGTCTAGCACGTTACTACGATCACTCGTTTTCGTAGTTGGTCCTACCACAAAATCATTGACATGCTCGACTGGCTCAATACAACAAATGAATAGCTTTATTTTGACTCGATAGGCTCGACGAGAAGCGGTTCGAGGCGTACCCGGTTTCGACGGATACGACGACGTCGTCGGGCTCGGCCGCCGGCCGCCGCCACAGCGTGGTGCGGCGGCGGCCGTCGAGCGTCGCGCACACGAGCACGCCCCACGCCTCGCCGCCGTCCGCCGGCACCACCACGGCGCTCCAGTAGAGCCGCTCCGCGACCGGGTCCACCGCCACGCCGCGGACGACGCCGCCGTCGCGGACCTGCACGACCGAAACGGTGCCATCGTTGAATTGCGATAACGATAACGATCGCGATCGAGAAGAGCACGCGAAGGGCGCCCCGCGCCGTACGCACGATGGTCTCCGCGGAGTGCGCGGCGGGCAGCTCGGCGGGCAGCGGCGCCGCGGCGGCCGAGAGCCGCAGCCGATGCAGGGCCCCGTCGGCGTCCGCCCACCACGCCCACCACGCGCCGCGCACCGCCTCCGCCGCGATCGACACGATCTCCGCCCTGCGGACACACGTCGCGTTACTCCCTCGCCGCACTCACCACACTCACCGCACTGGCCGCACTCGCCGCACTACGATTGGGATACGACGGGCCGAATTCTCTGCTATTATACTCGTAAAAGTCCGCTCCGAATGATGTAGTTAAAAAAAGGATTACCTTAAATTATGAAATGAAATATATTTATTTCTCGAATGTGGTCACGTCGTGATGTTACCTGTTCGTGAGTCTGTGGTAAGCACCACTTATGAACAATCTATTGTAAGTAATATGACAGTTTTTGAAAACGATAGATTTATTTATTAACAAAGGCCACAATCCGATTCAGTCAATATTTAAATAAAACAAAAATATTCATATAAATTAGGTACTTATTTAAAAAAGTACTTCTAACCTGAATTGCATAAGTAACTTTAGTCTATTAAAATAGAATATTTTATATATGTTGTAACATTTCGCAATATTGTTTTTAAATAAGTTTCATAAAATAAGAACGTATAATTGTTCATTAATTTCTCCTTATCATAATTCAAGTTTAGACTCTAAACCTCCCTAAGCTCTAGAGACTTCAACTGTTGAAAACGTGGTGCAGTTTTTGGCGATTAAAAAAAATATAAAAAAGGGGATCTGTGATTTATCTTTTAGCGGGTATATCTGTAGAATATGGTTAAAAGTTGTTATGCACGTTGGAACGATAAAAAAATAATCAAACAATAAATAGATAAATAATTCGATAAGGTGAGTTCGTAAGATTAACATGATGAACGCGTGAACGGCCGTGGGAGATACCCGCCGGGCGCTCCGGGCGCTCCGGGCGCAGCACAGGCCGAGTTCGGTCCTTTTCGCAGCTACGTCGCAGCACAGCCTTGTATTTACCATTTAGTATGTAACGATCAGCAACTTGTGTAAACTATGTGTTGCAATATTGTTTGCGAATGAATTATTTTTTCTTCTTCTTTCTTTAAATAATAGCAGTTTGATTGTGTGTGTCATTGTTATAACGGGCGGAAATCGGCACGCGTCACGGACGTCACGGGCGTCACGGACGTCACGGGCGTCACGGACGTCACGGGCGTCACGGACGTCACGGGCGTCACGGGCGCCGGGCCGAGGCCGCGAGAGCACCTGCGCGCGCCGCCGGCGTCGGGCGCGCCGAGCTCGTGCTTGTGCAGCTCCCACAGCCGCAGCTCGCCGCGCACGCCCACCAGCGCGCGCGCCCGCTCGCCTGCACACGCCGCCCGAATACATCCACCAATCAATATATCACTTCAATCAATATGGCACCTGTTCAATGTAATACCTACTGCAACGGCAATCTGAATCGGGAGCGGGAGCCGAGCCCGCTACCGGAGCGTGTCGTCATAAGGAATGTTTAAGTGGAACGAGTTCTTCGTTCTTAGCTTGGCGTTAAGTAAACATGTGATTTAGTTCGTAAATTTTTACAACTACATATTCAATTATATTTCTGACTTAATTAATTATAAAACCTAATTCTTAATATAAAGAGTGAGCAACCGCGGCGGCTCGGAACCCATTTGATCCGACTTCAGTTCTGCTAATCGGGCGAGTTCGCGCCGCTGTTCTCTCACTTATATTTCGTATGCTCGAGGTATTCACTCGTTCCTATCTACATCCATATGTTTCCCTCCGATGGAATCCCTACGGCGTCCGTGAACGTGCCACCGAAGCTTTCGAGCGCCTAATACACTCGGAGCCGTCGTGCGGCGCCTCCCTGTCCCGGGGACGTGTCTCGAGACGGCGGCGACTCACCGAGCGCCTCGCAGGTGAGGTTGCCGTCGGGCAGCGCGCGCTGCCTGTAGCCGGCCGCGCACCTGCAACCGTCGCGCGGTTAGACTGGAGCCGAGAGCCGGGAGCCGGGAGCCGGGAGCCGGCGGCGGCGGCTCACTTACTTGCACGTGTGGCGCTGGTCGTGCTTGGGCAGGCAGAGCTGCGAGCAGGCGCGCCAGTCGCAGCCGCCCTCCTCTGGAAGCGAGATGCGCCGTCGTTAGCGATCGCGACACGACCGGACGTGATACTATCCCCACTCTTAACGAACGGGCCGCGCCCCGCGGCCTTACCCGCGTAAATCCCGATCCCATGGGAATTTGGGATAAAAAAGTAACCTACACGTTGTCCTATAACTTCGACTATCTTCCGATTAAAGTTCTATTAAAATCGGTTCAGCCGTTACCAAGATTAGCCCGAACGAACGTAACATAGACAGAGACAGACAAAAAGTTTAAGTTTCATTTGTGTTTTAGTATCGTGTAAACAACTTCAAAGAGTTCAGGAAACAGTAATTTAAAAATGAGAGCCAGGCACTGCAATGTAAATTACATGTATAGATGTAGTATAAAGCGAGCGTTACCGGCGGCGGCGGGGCAGGGCGCGTCGCAACCGCACGCGCCGCACTGGTGCTCGCGGCGCGGCTTGCGGCCTGCGGACATCGCGCGGGTTAGCTGTGTGTGTGTGTGTGTGTGTGTGTGTGTGTGCGGGGCTGCGGCCGAGCTACGCTACACGCTGTCAAACAGCGGTTTGAAACAAGGTAGAGAGTTCTTTCATGCCTTTCACGTCACATTAAGAAGCCTTCGGTTTTAACCTCAGTACGAGTGCTAGCGCCTTGTACATGTGGGACAGCTGAAATACTAAGTTCTAATTTGTAAATTAGAACTTAGTATTATTATTATTATTATTATTTTATTATTTTAGCACGGCAGGTTTGTAAGGACAGGGATATTTGGCAATCGCTGCTTTCTGCCTACCCCGCAAGGACCCTGGCGTGACGATATGTATGTATGTATGTAATTTGTAAATCGCGGCAACTTTCAGGAGTGCAACCCAACGTCCCCGAAACCGTGAGCCGCTCGGCCCGCACCACGCTACGGCGCCAACAGTACAGTGAACACAATGTCACTCACATAGCTCCGGATCCTCGTCACCGGCGTCCGCGCAGTCGGAGAACCCGTCGCACAGCAGCCCGGCCGGGATGCAGATGTTGTCGTTGCAACTGATCGATGGAATTATTACGAGTCAGTAATTCATACGTCTAAATTGAGAGGAAAGATTCCCATAAAGCAGTGTCGGTCGAGTGTATGGTGAGAAGCATGCATGCGAGCGGTCGGAGCGGGCACTACCACCCTCTAAGGGAGGAAACAACGATTTGAATGAAAGTTGTTAAGCGAGTTCCTGCAGCCGCGGTTGTCCGGTCCGGTCGGTGCGGCGCCGGGCGCGCTCGTACCGGAAGGCGGGCGGCGGGCAGGCGCGACGCGCGCACTCCGCGGGCCGCTCGTCGGCGCCGGCGGGGCAGTCGCGGCGCCCGTCGCAGCGCCAGGCCGCCGGCGCGCACTCCGCGCCGCACTGTCACACGCACGCTATGTACTCGCTAACTTCACCAACTAATCACCGGGCCTTTATCTAACGGCCCGTCGACACATATTTTACTCTCCTATGCGCACTTCGAATATTTTTTCGATTAATATTTTATGCGTACAAAATAATTTCCCAAAACTTACTCGTTACGTAAACCAATTTTAATAATATATTACTTAAAGCACCTCACTTCTTTTATCGGAATACTCGTACTACCGACGGATATCGAAAGACATCGACCATCGATTGATGTAGATCGAAAATTATCGAAAATCGATATCGTCTCTGCACCGCCGGCTCGCCCTCTCTCCGGAATACGAACGTGTTACTGAGATACATGAGGAACGAGACGCGCGATGCCGACCTGCATCCTCGGGCCGCACGCGTCGTCGGAGTCGGCGCCGGCGGGCGCGCACTCCTCCTCGTCCGAGCCGTCGTCGCAGTCCACCTCGCCGTCACACCACCACTCGCTGCCCGCAGATACGAATGCAAATATATAAATGAGTGGAAACGAGGCGAAACAGCCAGCGCGTAGAGGGGCGGCAAGACGCACCCGGGCAAGCAGCGCGGCGGGGCGCGGCAGGCGCGCGCCGGCGGCGGGCACGGCGCGCACGCCGCCTCGTCCTCGCCGTGCGCGCACTCCGCCGCGCCCGAGCAGCGCAGCGCGCCGCGGATGCACTCGCCGTTGTCGCACCTGCGCAGAGACACCACACGAACACTTATCGAGTCAAAGTATACTTAGCGACTATATACAACGCAGCATTTATAACACTCAACTTTTCGCTGCGATTGTATAAAGCCGTATTAGTCGTTGTTTATTATATATAACATATAATGATCGCAATTATTTCGTAACGATACGCTAGGTAGGTACGCTAAACGATGGACTTATGGTGCGACATAAGGGGCTGGGATCTTCTTATTTTGAATACGTCCTCTCGCCTCTAGTGACCGCTCACGTGTGCTCTGTTGCGACGATCGACATTAATCGCTGGTGAAGCAATATTCATTAGAACCGATAGAAAGCGAGGCGGTAGAGAAGAGTTACCGGAACTCCGTCTCGGAGCAGTTGCGCGGCGTGCAGGCGCGCTCGTCGGCGCCGTCGCCGCAGTCGTCCTCGAAGTCGCAGCGCCAGCGGCCCGGGATGCAGCGACCGTCCGGGCAGCGGAAGTACGTCGGCTCGCACGCCGGCCGCGCCGAGCAGTTCGCCTGAAGGACCCGATCACACTTTCGCTTATCATGTTTGCGCGCCTCGATACGTTATTCTGTTATAGCGATGCGAACGGTGACCGCGAGGGCCGGCGGTGGCGGCGCCCGTACCTCGTCCTCCCCGTCGGGGCAGTCCGGGTCGCCGTCGCAAAGCCACTCGCGCGGCACGCAGCGGCCCGACGTGCAGCGGAGCTCGTCCCGCGAACACGCGCGCACGGCGCACGCCGCGCCCCCCGCAACCCCCGCACCCGACGTCGCGTTGTCCACGCTGACGACCAGACATTCGGACGTATTACGATCAAAGTTAGAATACACACATTATGATGCCGCTCAACACTCAGGTGTACGTATCGACTGTAAAATCAGTACAATTATTGAGACTAAGCCAAACGTTTTTCCAAAAAATTGTTATATTAATACCTAGCATTAGTAGAAGCAGTAGCGGTAGCGGTAGTGACGTCGGCGGCGGTCTCGCCGGGCCATTCGTCGGAGCCGTCGGCGCAGTCGGAGTCCTGGTCGCACACCCACACCTGCGGCACGCACGCGCCGTCCGCGCACGTAAACTGCACACACACGAGCGTCTCAGCGAACTAGACGAGGACATCGCACGAGGCGTGGCGGGGGCGGGGGTGGGGGCGGGGCGCTCACGTGGTGCGGCGGGCAGGTGCGCGGCGGGCAGGCCGCCTCGTCGTCGCCGGCGGGGCAGTCGGCGCGGCCGTCGCAGCGCGCCGCCGCCGGCACGCAGCGCGCTGCCACGCCCGCCGTCGCGTTCCCGACGCACTTCCATTGCGACGACAGGCACGTGAACTGAAACGCCGTTCATGCATTATTTACTATTCGATGTACATGTACATTTTTTTGGCAATAAATATTATTATTATTATGACTAATAGTAGTGTCTATCTATACTACGATATAGTGAAGCGCAGATGAGATGAGTGAGGAGTGAGGAGTGCGGAGTGCTGACCTGGTCGCAGTCGGTCTCGTCGGAGCCGTCGCCGCACTGCTGCGCGCCGTCGCAGATGTGCGCGGGGTGCACGCAGCGCCCGTTGGCGCACTGGAACTGGCCCGGCGAGCAGCGGAACGGCGGGCACGACGCCGGCTCGTCCGACCCGTCGCCGCAGTCGTCCTGCGCACACACCGCTCTACCTTCACCCGAGAACGACGCTATCCCGCATACGATCCCGCGCCTTCCTCGTCTGCATGGACTCGATCGGATCAAACGAGACCACGTCAAGTATCAAGCGAATATCGGGTCGATCGCTCGATGCGCCGTCCCATCGGAAGCGTAACCGAACGGAGAGCCGCGAATGGAGAGCGACGGACCTGCGTGTCGCAGCGCCACCAGAAGGGGATGCACTTGAGCGCGTGCGCGCACACGAACTGCGCGGAGGTGCAGTTGGGCGTGCACGAGCGGCCGTCCGGCGCCAGCGCGAAGTGCTCCGGGCACGCGCACGCCGCGCCCGCGCCCGCGCCCGCCTCCCGCTCCGGCCGCAGCAGGCACAGCCCCGAGCAGTTCAGCCTCTCGCACAGCTCCGACAGACCTGCCGCCGGTCGTCTCCACGTTACGTTACGGTCGGAATACACGTTACTTTTAAAGGAACAGAAATTATTTACGCACACATGTGTATAAAAACAAGATTGCTTCATATGCTATGAGCGGAGGGTGGCGGCCCGGTTATGGGTTGTACTGTCGGGGACATCGTCGGTAATACTTCAAATTCTTGTTATAAATAATGGTTTATCGAATTGATATATATCAAAATGAAACGCTTGATATGATATAATTGGGAGACCGCACGAGCGGCGTGTGCCGCCATGTGCGCCCGGACACCGTACTTGTACTTTTAAACCGCCTGTGTCTTTATTTCTTGAACTCATTTATCTCTGACTTTTATATAATACTAGCTAGCTTCGCCCACGTGTAAATCAATAGTTTCCCATTTTTGCAACATTTGTCATTGCTACTCCACTCCTATTGGTTATAGCTTGATATTATATAACCTATAGCCTTCCTCAATAAATGGCCTATTCAACACAAAAATAATTTTTCAATTCGAAGCAGTAGTTCCCGAGATTAGCGCGTTCAACCAAAAAACTCTTTAGCTTTATGATATTAATACTATAGAAGTATAGATTGTGTGTATGTGTGGGGACAATAATGACTGCGGTTTACGGTTCTTTCAGAAGAGTATCATTTCTGCTCGTTTACACAATATAAGGAATACACGTATACAACAATAAATCCGTCACCGGGCATGGGGGGCTGGCGCGCGGGGTGCAGGACGCGCAGGTCCATGGGCTTG
>DWGJ01005676.1:0-10164 GCA_018246895.1 Aspitha aspitha aspitha | reverse complement strand
GGTGTGCGAGGATGCGTAGTGAGGAATGTATTTGTTAAGAACCAATAGTATCCCTTCATTTACCTAGGCCGCTTAGTACGCTCGCGTAGCCGAGCGAGGTCTATCTCCTATTGGTTCTTAACAAACACGGTCCTCGCTACGCATCCTCGCACATCTCTGGTGGAAACGCACCCTTAACGCTCTATAAACACCGCACGGGTGAGCCGCTATGTTTGAACACGGCCCCTCACTGTCGTATGTCGCTGATGTACTTATATTATTTTCGTATGCGCAGATGGGTAAGGTGAAGTTTACATTGAGGTTTTTATATAATGTTATTTACGCTACTCGTGTTAAAAGGGTATGTGGAACATCTGTTTGCTATCCCTCAGTATCACGAATATTACGTTGTTTAGTGAAACAGGCAACACTTTATAATCGACCTCCTGGTGCAATGGTTAGGTTAGGACCTGACTGCAAAGCCAAACGTCGTGGGTACGATTCCCACACAAACATTTGTATGATGAGCACATTTGCTTGTTCTGCATCTGTGTGTAATAGAAATGTGTATGTAAGTAACATATGGTATGTAATATTAATTTGTTTTGAGTTTGAGCAATTTATTTGAACTTCGATAAACAAAAATGAGGCTTAGCTTGACTACGCTTCAAATACGCGTTTTTTCGACGTTGCATGTTTGACATGTCAACGAATTGTGTGGGAATCAAACCTAGAGCCTCCGGCTCAGTGGTCAGTTGAAAACAATTGAACATTCAGGACAGGGAACAAACAAAATTGACGTTTCTAATATTCGTTCGATCGGAAATCATATCATTACGCGTGAATCAGACCATACATTTGTATTTATGATTGATCTTTATGCCCTTTAAAACATACCTAATCTTTTTATAAGAGAAAACAAAAAATTGGTTGGGCTGAGGTATTACGAAAACAACAAAGAACAGCTTACAGAGTGACAGACATATCTGACAGGGAACCTTCCTAAATCCTCTGAGAAAATAAATAAGGCAATACAAGATCCAAGATAAAGAGCAACTGGAAATTATTTACATCCTTTGTATATATATACCTACTATTGTAAGACGAGAAAGGGACAGATATATATTTGTTTGTTTCTGTTTTACTTGAAACAAAAGTGATAGTCGTGATAGAATGGGTTTTTATATGTGAAGACTTAGTCCTCAAGTGTGTCTTCATTTGTGGCCGATATTTACTAGGTTAGCTATGTACTAACAGTTACTAACTGCACTTACCTATACTCACACGTACTAACTAGACTAATGTCACTAAGTCTCATTCCCGCAGTCTTGTTTTTTTTTTGTTTTATTTATTTAATGACACTTCAACAGAATTACATACTAGTCTTATATTAAACACTTTACTCTGAAACGCGGCATGTATGTTTGCCAATTAAAGGAGCGTTCAACATTTATTAATGAACGCGTTAATTTTGTCTTTAAACAACTGAGTTATGTGCAATTCTAAGTAATATAATTTCCATCACTGTGCAAAAGTTACTCAGAGATGACGTTTCTGCAGTTGTTACTAAAGAATACTCACCAACTAATCGTTATTAACATCTTATACTAATTAAATTCACACTAACATTCCCTATATGTAGCTTTATTAGAGGTCAGTTACACATGTTCATGGGCGGCAGCAACCACTTTTGACTATTGCCTGCTCGTTTGCTACTGTCTTCAAAAAAGCATAATATAACACAACTAGTTGAGCTCGCAGATTCGCTTCCTAGGAAATCAACATTTTCCCGTTTTTACAATATTTGTCATGGCTGCTCCACTCCTATTAGTCATAGCGTGATGTTAGTATAACCTAAGCGTTCCTCAATTAATGTACCATTCAACACAAAAACAATTGTTCAATTGGAAGCGGTAGTTCCTGAGATTAGCGCGTTCAACCAAACAAAGTCTTCAGCTTTATAATATTAGTATAGAAGTATACATTTAGATAAAAATAGATCTTTGCGGCAATTATTTCTACGTACTCACTCTGTCCGCCCACTAGTTAGACATAAGCTTGAGTAATTATTACAAGCTTTCTGATTAAATGCTGTTTTCGAGTGGACGTTAGTGCTACAAGCGCGGAGGGAAGACATTTATAAGTCACGGCCGCGATTATCGTGACGACGTTTAATAATAATAATAACTGGGGACAATTCCACACACTACTATCTAATCCCAAATTAGGAAAATTATTGTCTGTAACCGGACAGCTGATAAACATTATTACATTGTTTTTTGTCGTTATGTGTTTCTGCTGTGAATCAAATATTATTGTTAATTGACAAGTCGTTTCGAGTGTATTTATTCTCATTAATAGATTTGTTACATTACTTTTTATTGTGAATACGCTTACGTTTGTATTCCAGTACACGAGATAATAAGTAAGGTGTGGTGTAAGATGTAGCAGGATTGCCTAGAAAATGCCAATTCACTCTTGCTTTGAAAAATCCCAACTTATAAGTACTCGTAAGTTGGTAGTTACAATTGTTGCCAAAAAACTGTGCAATTTTTACGCACTGTGCATTCATAAAGTATAGTTGAAAATTGTGACTACCATGCTGCGATTTATAGCCAATAACCATATGGAAAATGTATGATACCGTTTTTGAAATATTACCATGAAACTTTGTTGTAGAATACAAATGTATCAGAAACTTGGGCGGGTTCCAAAATGGATTTAACGGATTCTGTTATATTACAGTTTTCAAAAGCTGATAGCCTGATATGGTTAAGATTAAATATTTCCCTTTTCGAATATGTTTACATCTATATAAAGCATAATTTAACACTTGTATGAAGAGCATAATACAATTTCGTGCTCAAGATATCAAACTGTCATTAATATGTTGTGTGCAGTCTCCCTTATTTTAATTATGATTTTTTTTAATTACATTTCATGGATGTAGCGTAATATGATTACAGTGAAAAAAAGTCCTAACAGCATGACAAAGAATTGTTTTTTCGTGCCAGAAAATATGACAAATGTGCTGTGATGTGCGATGTGATAAAGAATGTTTTGTGACAAAGTTATATCAAGTCCATCAATCGTAGACGTGAGGTATAAAGAAGCGTATCTCCAGCATATGTCGCGTAATCCGTTAAGATAGCTACCAAATTAAACGGTAGCAATGTGGTACCAGACTACTAGGCAAGTATTGCCAACCTGAGAATAACTGCCTCCTGGATTTTGGTTAGGGGCTCTGATTACTAAATCAACGGTCGTGGGTTCGACAACGACCCACAAACGACAAATATAATTGTCACGAACACATTTATTTGTGTGTAATATATACATAGTGTGATCGTGGCAAATTTAAATAACATTAAGTATGTATCACTAATCACTTATTCGATTTACGTGAGTTTGTTTTAACTAGCTCAATAAGAGAAGCAATCCAAAGTTGAGATGTTAATGTCACTTAGATAAATAGCTATAATTTTACTAATGGAGTTAAGTTCGAAGGTGCCCTTGAGAATCCACTCGAAGGGAGCATGCTTCTTTCTTTGTTTGTTTACACATCACGCAAAAACTAATAAACCGACCTACCTACCTTATTTTCGCATTCAACTATACTTAGCTCTGTAACAAACAGGGCCTGATTAACCCTAGGCTCATTAGGCTGCAGCCTAGGGCGCGAGGATCGGGGGGGCGCGATGAAATCGTATCTTCGCAAGCACTATAAATGTAGTTTAATTACATATATACCCTACATATTTCAACTAAACCGAGAAAGACACAAACTAAATGCGCTGTAAACGAACGAAAAGTATGACTACGAATCATGTTATCTTACAAACAAAGACAAAAGTAAGTAATATACTACTGTTGCCGACCGTAACACATATTAGCCTAGGGCGGTCAGAACTCTTGATCAGCCGCTGTATATGTGTACCTTATTAACCACGAACTGACTACACTGAGTTACTCTTAGGTGAATAGGTGACTGGCCTCGTGGTCGGGTGATTAGAGATCCTGACTGCAAAACCAGAGGTCGTTGGCTCGATTCCCACCCAGGACAAATATTTGTGTGAGCACATTTGTTTGTTGTGTCTGGGCATATGAATATATGTATGTTTTTCAGCTGTCCGATAGAATTTACAGTGTACATTAAAGTGATAAAAGAATTTTTAATTTAAAAGATATGATTTTATTTTTTCCAGGATATAGAGAAGTGTACACAGTGTCCCTGGATTTTCTTCCACACGTGCCCTCGGGGACAAGAGGTGGATGATGAGTTATTTTTCCACAACAATTCCAGAACGTTCAATGCATTTGACAATATGCATTTCATCGCCGCTGCATTAATGGCTTTAGCTATTAAAGGACATTGTTTTAGAGGGTCCTTTTCTACATGTTAATTAATACCACACACCTGTGTTACAAGTTCTTTTTTGAGTTAAAACTCCTGGTAGAATTTCATAAAATGGAAATTTTGACGTTTGTTTTGCTAAGAGAGATGCCAGAAGCTTACTGTACCACATTGCTCCCATGCTGATGCACATACTTTAATCACAAAACTACATTAACTAAGCACCGATAGATATTGAGTATTGTTAACATACTGTTTCGGTCTAGAAGCTAGTAGGCTGCTAGTTATTCACATGTATATAAATAACTAAATTTATAACAACTATATTGGGATTCTGGGTTTGATTCCTCCCAAGACAATTGTCTGATGACTACGAGTAAAAGTGTAAATTGTATCTTTGGAAATTCACATAGTATTTATGTTATCAGTTGTCTGGTTTTCATAGTACAGGCTCAGTTAAATTTAGCATCAGATGGTTACATATAAATATTGTAAGATAATGAAATTATCCATATGATTCACTAGTCTAAAATGTTTTCCATATAAATGTACTGCTGTACTGTTCCATAGCAGCTGTACTGTGTAGAATAGCTTTTATTTTGTAGTTCTGAGTTTGTAAATTTTTTAAACTTTAAAAACCAAACTGTTTATATAATATTAAATTATATATGTTTCCAAGTACAAATCTTTATTTATTTTTAGATTTTAGTCTCATACTCTCAATGGTAAAGTTTGAATCTTGGTATAACGCTGATTTTTACTAATATATCCAATTTTTTAGATGTTTCACTCGAGATAATGGTAAAAAATATGGGGTGACAAGCTGCACACATCTTAGATTCATCATAATGTTGTCTGTGGTTTGTAAAGTCTACTAAGCAACGCTGGACCATAGATTTATGGCCATTGTAAGGTTGTACATCAACACCAATTACAAGTTATTACAATTAAATAATTACAATTCAAGTTACTTCTGCTTCCCATATATACACATGTAATCAACCTCATAGGCTTCTACGAAGAATGAATTTAAACATGTGACTCATGCCCAACAGTAAATAAATAAATAAAATAACTGCCGCATACTTACTGATGCCCTATATTTAGCTTCCTTAGAATAACTGCAAAGAAGTCTATTGTATGTTTCTTAGGTCAAAACAATAGCTCAAAGATAGTAAACTGACACTTATTATGAGACTGTCCGCTACTTCTAATATATGTAAATCTTATTTAGCATTGTTTATTGCTCCCAGGCATATAGTGTTAGTTCAATCATCCATAATTCTACTTGGTACGTTGGAAACCTAACCAGTTTTATAAGAAAACAAGAAAACAAATTAATGAATTAAATTTGAGAAAATT
Source organism: Aspitha aspitha aspitha (assembly GCA_018246895.1). Taxonomy (NCBI): domain Eukaryota; kingdom Metazoa; phylum Arthropoda; class Insecta; order Lepidoptera; family Hesperiidae; genus Aspitha; species Aspitha aspitha. The sequence continues at coordinate 4,469 of DWGJ01005676.1, read as the reverse complement.
TATTCTATATTGACAAATCTTAAACATTATTTAATACCAAACTATAAATATTCCATTTTTAAATTAATCAACTCGGTTTTTATATTTCCCGCGCATAAATTTAGGTAATGGTACTACCCCGGAGCACGGCACTTGTCCGTACACTTGACATATGCATGCGCGTTCACAACCAACACCGAAATTAGCCGGATTATCCTTCTTCTCTGCTGCAATTGCCTCTAATTCTAGAACCTCCTTGCTCTTTCCAACTGTGTTAAGCAAATGATTCATGATCTCTTCTTTGGATTTATTGTCTATATCTACCAAAATTCGTCTGCCATCATCGAAATAACATTTAATAAACGGCGAAGGCGTTAGATTCTTCAACGTAGCGACTTGTACATCGGGATTTTTGTACTGTATCTGTGGTAAATACCAGAAAACGAACTCCTGAGCGCCTTTGTTGTTTTGCCCAACAATGTTGTATGCAACTGAGAATATACTTATTTTGTCCTTGAAAACGAGCTTGCCTGCTTTTAAATAGTCCAATGTGCGGCGGATAGGTGCTCTTCCTTTCATGAACGGCATTCTGGCTTATTATTCCTTACTTTAATTAATTTAATAGAATTTACCATACATAACCTAACAATAAGACTATTTTAGGACACGTCTGACAGTGACAGTTGACATTGCGGTTCGCGAGTCAGATATAATTGACATTACCGTTACGTTTATAAACTGTAAATTAGAATGTCTTCCATAAAAGTTGTTAAATCTCTTCAAATTGTTATTCATAAAAAAGCTGTCGATTACATTATATAATATTTTTTTACTATTATTTATATCGGGGTTATGAGCTTCATTTTACAATTAAATAATTAATGTATAACATAGCCTTAAAACTTTATAAATTATGCATAATCTGACATCATGTTCATGTCACTCAGTATGTAATGTATAATTCAAAAGTAATAAAAATAAAAATGTAGCCCAGGAATCGCTTTACAATGAATGAAAATGTCTATTTTTTTCAATAAGTAATTAAAACTTCACCACCATGAAATGTTGTAGTAAAGTGAAAAATCCATGTAAAATTTGTTGTCAAAGTGTTAGCAAAAAAACCGGGTTACAATGCAAGGGTCCCTGTAAAAAATGGGCACACTACAAGTGCCTTAATTACCCGCCTGCAAAAATTTGTGATATAAAAGCGGGAGTAATAAAAGTATCCTGCCCATGTCCTGAATGTAATACACCAGAGCCAAACGAAGTCTTGTCAAATCTTCCACGCATAAATCAAAAATGCCCAGCAACAAAGTTGCCAAATTTCGGATCATCTGACTGTCCGGCAAAACAGAAACCAATTCCTCATTTTGGACCTCCTTATGTAACTTCGCTTGAACCGAAACACGGAAATCCACTGAATTATGAATGTCCTCCGTTTATTTCTCAGAAAGGTTATTCAGAAGAAGAAACGTTAACCACTTATCCTTCGCCACCAAGGAAAGACTCGTGGTCAAAAGCACCCTGTCCACAACCATGTCGACCAGCATCACCGGCAGGAAAACTTGCGTCACTACTAAAACGGACTGCTTCGTCCCTTCGACGAGCAGATTCACCTGTGAACGACCACGTTTGTCCACCTTGCCCTTTGCATTGTCCTGAAAGATCTCCGCAGAATACTATTTCAGATGAACTATGCCCTCCACAAAGATCGCAGTCCTCTTCGATGATTCCAACCAAATCATCTGGCTCAGGTGATTTGTTTTATTTCCAAATCATAACTGTAATCTTCTGAAATTACACCAGTAATCTTTTTTCATTCATATTCATTACTACCTAATCCGTTATGTAATTGAAAGAATTGCTGAAATTTACGACTCAGGTTGCAAATCACTACGAAGCCATTTTAACCAAAGGATAGTTCGTTTAATGGGTTGATAAAAAAATTGCATAATAAAAAAAATATGTTTCCAAAGTTTCATAATAAGATCATTTAGTAGAGATATCTTGTAACCATCGGACTTTATACTGGACAGTGAGTGACTTATAAACGTTTTGTAACTATTAAAAATCGGGCTTTTCTAAGCTAAGGTTCTGTAACTTCTGTGTAACAAATATCAATAATTTCAGGCAACTCTTGGATCAAAAGCGCTCGTTCTTCTTCATATTCTGGACTATCCAATGTCCAAGATCAGGCAATGCTTTTTAAGACCATCGAGGAAATGTGCGACACCGTAGCCCAACTCTCCAACCAGCTTAAGGACTTGATGTGCAAGGCGATGAAAGCCTTTGAATGTACACAATAACAATAAAAAAGAATATAATTTTTGTTGTCGATGCCTTATATGCCCAAAGTGGCTTTTGCTGTAATTGATATACATAATACATTACATTAATAAATACATGATCAAACAGACATTTTTACGTATAGCTACAGAATGACGTCACATAAATCGAGCTTTGTGTAGTAAATTTAAATGGCTCAAGGACTCACCCTGGACGAAAAAAGTAATATATGAGAGGGAAGATGAGAGACCTATACTTATCTTCGTTTAATCACACATAAAAAAGAGACACAGAGCCCCATTTGATTTCTCTTTTTTTACGAAGACCACATGTTAGGTTGCTCCCCAGCTCTAGTATATTATATCTATGGGTTATGGGTTATGGGTAGTTTACAATGAGTTTGCGTCATTCATATCATAATCTTCTTTGGAAATTAAGAAGAAATTAGACGCAGCTAACGAGTTTGACATTGTGTCAGATGAAAAAAACGTCTATAAAAAAAACTTAAAATATGGTCTTAATAACAGGATAAAATTTCAACCGAATGCCGGTAGGCCTCAATCATGCTTCGCAATCATCAGTGTAAATAGATAATGAATCCAGAATGCAAAAATGTAAGAAAGTGAAGAATCCATGCAAAATATGTTTAGGGCCGGTGAAGCAGAAGACAGGATTAAAATGCAAAGGCGCGTGCGGGTGTTGGATACACTTCGCCTGTCTAAACTACACCCCTGGCAGGATAAAAGACATAAAGAAGGGCAACATCAAAGTCAACTGTCCGTGTCCCGATTGCAAGTCGTCAATGCCTAAAGAGGTGCTTAGAGATCAGCCGTTCAGCTGCACAAACATGGAATGCCCCGCGAACGTACCGCCCAGGTGTGTTAATACCAGGTGCCCAATCAACCGAAACGATGCGAACAAGATGAATCAAACGTCGACAATGAACGCAATGGCAGGCTGCCAACTGGAGAAATGCGGGAAGGGTTGTAAGCAGAACATTCGCCCGCCCGCACGGGAGCCCGCTGTTTCCCTGAAGGTGGTGCCTCGTTCCCAAGGACACCATCCTGTTCCTGCGCCTGTTCCCGATACGTGTCCATCCGAATGTCCTTCTTCGGACAATGTGTCGGGAGATAATGAAAAGCGTGGTGTGAGTGCGATGCCTTCTATAGGGGCGCTGGAGAAAATGTGCGCAGCAGTTGGAAAGTTGACAGAGCAAATGAGCGGCTTGATGAATAAAATGAAGAAGGTGGCGCAGGAGAAAAAGGCGGGCAGCGGAAACCGTGGTGGAGGCGGTAGTTGCTGTGCGGGCGGTGGTTTTGGTGGAGGCGGTGGTTGCGGGGGAAGCGGTTGTTGCGGTGGAGGGGGTGGTTTGCATGGAGGTAGTGGTTGCGCTGGCTGCGGTGGGGGCGGTGGTTTGCGTGGAGGTAGTGGTTGCGCTGGCTGCGGTGGGGGCGGTGGTATGCGTGGAGGTAGTGGTTGCGGTGGAGGCGGTGGTTGTGGTGGAGGCGGTGGTTTGCGTGGAGGCGGTGGTTGCGGTGGAGGCAGCGGAGGCGGTGGTTTCGGTGGAGGCTGTGGATTCGGTGGTGGTGGTACGCAAAAAGTATCGAACTCCGTTTGCCCTAAACCTTGCTATTGCCCTGGTAATCCACCAAGGAGAAAATAATTGTAACGTACAAAAGTATTTTGACAACTCTTTGTGACTTTTTTCTACTTTTTTACTATTTTTTGAACATGTCACTAATATTTTTAACTTATAGTACATTTTCATATCTATAAACAATGCCACACATATTTTATTTGATTTTACTTTGTCCGATCTATTGTAATGATATATATACATAATTGTGTTTGATTTTGGGTTCCAGTATTAAAATGGTTCCTTCATATTCTGTGGTTAAATTTGCTTTCAAGCTTACTTGTTATCTTTTGGATTACATGTCACGAGGATTATGACCCTACCACCTTGCCATATAGCTCCCTTCATGTGTTACGTAATTAGAGGATTGTTGAATGATTTAAATACACTGAATAGTAGTGGACTTGACCACGCATGGACGTGGTTACATTATGTCAAACATGACAAAAATCGTGCGTTCAGAAATTGATTTGATGTAAAAATTTAATGAAAATTGACATTTATTATTTATTTATTTTATAAAAACTATCCTATCTTTTAAGTTGGACCAAATAATAGATATGTACAA
>DWGJ01005675.1:0-10165 GCA_018246895.1 Aspitha aspitha aspitha | reverse complement strand
AGAATGATGAATGTAGATGAAGCACGGCAGGTTTGTAAGGACAGGGATATTTGGCACTCGCTGCTTTCTGCCCACCCTGCAAGGGACCTGGCGTGACGATATGTATGTATGTATGTACTATAGTTATTAACTGTACATGATATGTATATTCATCAATCGAATGATTGATGATAAATGATGCCTGAATAGGTGTTTTAAAGCAGAACTCATATTGAATTCGCTAAAGATCAGATGTCTGTGATGGTGGTAATTGGGTCTTGACTAGGTCTAGGCTTTGATAAATATAGTCTATATGTCACAGTAAACTATCTGTCAAATAATTAGCAATTAGACTTTAACTTATTAAAAGTACGTAACGCGAAAATAATTATACCTAAGTATGTTAGTTACAGGAAGTCAACAAGAGCTGTTCTTTCATATGGTTATTTAATTTAAACTTGAACACGCAAGTATGGGATTGACCCTGATAAATCACATTTTTGTCATTGTATATTTGTACTCGTACATACATATAACTAGTAAAGGTTGATTCTCTCATACATTCAAAAATCGCTTATTACGCTTTTAGATACACTGTGTCCAAAACTAGAGAAATATCGTAGGAATAATATATGGTGAATAATAAATATAAATGAATGAAACATCTACGAGTAGCTGCGTACGTTGTAATTGCACGTAGCACATTAAACATACTTTAATGTAACTGTTTCTGAATACACTGCATTTTAAGTATGTAACTAAAACTGAATTAATTAAGATTCATAGTCTGCCAGAAAATGTATTTGAGGATATTCTAAACTAAAACGACTCGTAGGGATTTGCTTGAATATGGCATAAATTAAAAATATTATCTTACACAAAACACGAGTAAGCAGGTTAAAAATAAGGATGAATAGTAGCTTGTGTAGTAAATAATTTGATGGGTTTGATGATGTAAAATTTATTTTGCGCGTTTCAAAACCTATAAATAGAAGCGTTTTTACTGTATTCTTTTTTCCATTTATAAGTGCTGTTTTAGTTTTGCAAATATCGTTATTTTTCTTTCTTTCTAGTTACGTAGCAATAGTTGACACAATATACATTTCACACAATATACGGATTGAAAAAATTTTCGTTTTCATTTAGAGACCAATAACCATTTCCCTTACCCCATCATTACCTATACTGATTAAAATTCGTCGGATCACAAACTTTCTTCAATTGTACGACTTTGATTTCAACATATTCTGAATAACAACTTTAAACGATATTGGCTATTAGGTAGGTATGTAGCTATTTGCGTTGTAGACATTTACTCTATAACATTTTTAATTAAAGTGCTATTTCTATCCTATGACGTACATACATATATACATATATTCGGCGCCTTAATAGATGAATATGCGTATGCGCGCTCCCCTTTACCTATGATGAGCGCGTTCAAGCAAATAAACAAAAAAACTCTTCAGCTTTAAAACATTAGTATTATTAGGCTTAACGTATATTTCTTAATACATATTTCCTATTATTTTTGTTGTTGTTTTTGAGAGATGTTTTCATTTCAAACCTTTCAGTTAAAATGACGATTTAATAACTGACAGCATTATAACACATGTGAGTTTATGACAGTTAAACAATACTTATTTGAACTTATACAGTATAATGCATTGCAAATATGTCCAATATATAAGTATAAATAAATAAATAAAATACATACACATGAAATAGAGATATAGTTTCAGTACATAGCTACTGCATTACAACACGCTTTAATTTTTAATAAGTTCTTTAGAAGATAAAACTTTTCAAAACGTGAAAAGTTTTTGAACTTTATTAAGTAATCTAGCCAGTTTTTGTTTCTTGAATGTTAGCCTAGAAGTAGTTTATATGTAATCACGAATCACGATACATAATAAATGAATGCTTGTTGCGCAGTGAACATACTGTTAAGAGATACTACTAAATAGATCGCTTTATCAGTTTTAAAACTTTTAGAATAACAGCAAACACACTCCACAGTCAGCATAATAAAACTGTTATAGGGATTATAAATGTGTCCTTTTGCTAAAAGCTGATCACCCGATTTCCAGTCCCTTCACAAATATTTTCAATTTTGGACTGAAGTCCTATTTTCCTATCCGCTGTAAATGACCCGAATAAATATTAGGCAAACCTAAATTAATAAGGTGCTGAACATTATACAGAAGGTACCTACGATTTAATATCAGCAACATTCTCAGTTCTCCAGGGAGCTCGTAAAGAACTATTCAGCGCTTATCCCTTTCAGCACTCTTCTCGCAATTCATACGTGAGATTTAGGTACGAAATTCCTACTTTATTGTCCCACGCGAAATATTACATTCCCTTGCCACTTATTAATATTCATATACCTACTTTTTCCCTTAAGAGCCAAAATATTCCACTTCCAGGAACCATTGCACTTTATTACGTATACTCTTAATTGTTTAAAACGTTGTTGGATACACTTACGATACGATACTGGTAATTGTTAGTATATCTAATTGTTTATACCTTGTAATTTTTTTATTTATTGTAATGTAATTTTTTTATTTATTGGAATGCTGGACACAGGTCTGCTCGCAAAGTGTTCAAAGCTTAAATATTCAACTACTTCAAGTTTTCGAGAAGGTATGTACATATTCACGGTCTTAATAAGTCAGAAAGTTCTAACGGCTCTTGTCAATAAATTAAGTTGAATTACATACAAAGCTAACACAAGAACAATTCTGGCGCTTTGGAAAGGTTTTAAAACTTTTCTAATTGATGAACCCTTTTTGGTGGAATTTGCAAGTTTCTTCGTTACTTGGAATAAATACATAACAAGAATATTAATTTAATGCTTCGATTAATATAATGACATTTATTAATAACTCATAATTTTAATTTAGATTCATATTTTTCCTTGCCAATGAAAAATTACACACATAAATTATCTTGAATTTTTAATAGCCCAAGATTCTTGGACTATATAATATAATATAAATGCGATTGTAACACTGTCTGTCTGTCTGCTTGACTTTCACGCCTAAACCGCTGAACAGATTTTAATGAAATTTGTTACGACTATACATTTGACCTTGGGAAAGGATATAGGCTACTTTTTATCGCGAAAAAAGAAGTTAAAGGGGCTGAAATAGAGGGGATGAAAGTTTGTATGGAAGTTCGTCATAACCGAAGATAATCTAAAACCATGAAACCTTGTATTTATGCAATTCATCTATACATATTATAAAACAAAGTCCTAAAAGGTGTATGTTTGTATGTCTTCGATTTTTTCAAAATCTTCAAAACGTATTTTTGTATGGTTTTTATTAAAAGATAATGCAATTCTTGACGAAGATTTTAGGTAAACGTTACATTACAGTTTTATTGAAGTTGACTGAAATATAACGATTACCGTTTAACAGGTTGCGTGGTTGTAAAAAATTTCGCCGGCTGGGAGCTCTACATTTTACCTTAAGATTTTTATCTTAGGATTGCTATTTACGCGAAAAAAACTTTTTGACACATTGATTTCTACGAGGGCAGAGCCGCGAGTACAGCTAGTATTATATATGTAGTAATATAAGCTCAGTAGCGCTTCACATTCCAACTCGCAATACAACATTTTGTTCTGCAAACTTTCATAGACATAATCCCACAAAGATATGTAAATACTTCTTTTTTATTTGAACCTGAGAGGACTTAAAACTGAGTACTCTCGTAGCCTGGTGGTTGTCCCAGCGCGGTGTACAAAGTGCCAACTGACACGAGAGCGAAAATCATTTGGCAGCAATCGATAAAAGCAATTATCGTCTTTTGACTGACCCATTGATTAGTAATTAGTGGATCTAATGGCAGAGCCGCGCGTTGTGAGACACTCCCACCCAGGACAAATATTTGGGTAATGAGCATGAGTATTCTATCTCACTGTAGAATTATGTATATGATACGTATGTAATTAGGTTTGTAAGCAATGTGTTAACTTATGCTGAACTGGAATTATACATATTATATTCTATTTAAAACATAAAACTGAGTACCAAATAGGAGCATAAAGGTATACGCGAGGGACTTTAATAATCAGAAGTAATACCTACCTTTACCTGCAAAGCATTGTTTTTATCGATGCTGAGTATGAAACAATGCGTAGAGATATGAGTATTATTCTTGTATGTATATATTACAGCTCGTTTAAATATTTTTTAGTAATTTTGTAACAAAATACATGCACGCAGTCTTAAAAGTGGGAACGTGCATGGACACTGAATACAAGCGTATAGGTAAGTATTTACAAACATAATTTATTTTAGTACGTTTACATAAACTTTGTAGGTCGTCACTTCTACTAACTGTCGAAACTTAGTTAACGAGGCAAACATCGTTAAGCTTTGAAGAGCAATAGTTATAGTGAATCCAAGATCAAGAATGGTAGGTATTAGGTTAACTTCGAAAATTCCTTGTTTATTAATGTACAACACAATTAATCTTTATATGTAGGATACATTCGTAATCTTAGCACTGGTATTTAGCAAGTCACAAAAATGCGTCCTTATCAATAGAGATCGATCTCTTTCAGACAATCATTGGAGTGCTTTACAAGGTGAACAGTCGACAAAAGCAGAAGTAATGATAATGGTATGATAAAAAAAACCCTAGGTACTTGATGACCCGTTTGCGAAATGGCAACTGATCGGACGCGAAAGTTTGGAGTTTAATTTCCGGCCGGATTGAGTGGTGAATTATATTATCTGTTCTTGTCAAGGTGTAGGTACTCGTAAGTACTAATCTTTGTTATGTCATTTAGAAATATATATTACGTATATTCACCATCTTTCTGATCATCATAGTTCATAGTTTCTGTCTAGTTTTAAAGCACACTACTGCCTGTGATTGGTTCAAGAAATTTATATTCATTTATTTCTTTTTGTATATAGCGCAGCGTATGTGTACATACGTATTCATTTTTGGGCGGTTTAATCAATAATATTGTATCATTAGCGTACCTTAACGGTACGAAATGTTTGATTCAAGCTCTTAGTTAATATAAAAAAATAATACATTTTTTGTAAATTCAAATTAATCCCCGAGAGAAAACTCTTAATTATATTATAATAACTAATAGGATCTACAGATGATGGTTCTGTTGGATCTTTGGCGTCTTTTCACTGTCTTATATTTTAAAGTGATCGTCCATAAAAACGACATTTTGGAATGCACACAATTTAACCTGAAATACATTAAATTTCATATGTAAGTTAGTTTAGACTAGGATAAACTAGTTTCCAACAAAAGGTACTGAGTTAGGATCTACAACAGGTCCTAAATTAACACAAATTAAATCTTACGTAAAAACGACTTTTTTTCAAGCTTCCCACCAAACTTTATCTGATCGTTGTAGTAAATTTTCTTCACAGGCTGCTCCACTTTGACGTCTCACTAGAGTATGCCAGAATGGTGAGTACTTATTAAAATACTATTATTATCATATGTTTTTTGTGACAAACTATAATTTTTCATTTCATTTTGTTCTTTTACAATGATGCAATGGGCCGTGTTCTATCTGTCGCCACTTAGTAATTGTGATAATGGGTGTTACTTACAATTCTAAGGATGAATAATTGAAATTAGAGCTTTGCTCTTCGAATTATTGATTATTCAAATGATAAGCCATAAGCGTATCCCGGCACGAAGTGTCGGGGTCATTAACTGAGGAAGTGGTAATGTTGGTGTCGCAACTAAATCGCTTGTGTTCCAATTTACCTGCTAACTTCGGAAACGCTTGGGTTATATTAGTTTGGGTAATAACTTAAGCATCAGTGTAAAAAATATTTCTGAGGAACCAAATTTCAACTTTGTTACTTTAAAGATCGTCATGAAGTACTTGTAGAGCAGATCCAGATTTTCCTAAGACGCGGAGTTACAATCGTAATCATTGAGACATTAAAAAGGTCGCCTGAAGATATTGTTTTTATCATTCGATAATAGTGTCATTAAAATAATAAAACCTTAAAGTCTCGAATTCTTGAAGCTTTTTCAATACGAAAACTTTGAATCCATTCGTATGAAATAACAATGATTGATTACACAGATTATAAATGAAACTATAAATATTATCTAACACTATTGGCATGAACGTCCGATATGAACTCCATAAATAGTACCTAATAGAAATAATACGTGAGGGTTGTTTATTGAAGACGCATTACACTAGTAGGTATTTGTAATTGATTATGATATTTACCTAAAATAATTTAACATTATATTTTCATTGACAATTATGAAAGCTAGCATTAAAAGCTCTGTTCAATTATTCACCACATTGCCTAATGATGTTTACATGACAACACTTTAATATGTAAGTGCAATGTACAAATTCATGTTTGGTAACATGCTAGTACAATAAGCGATGTACCTAATATGCTTCGGTTAGTGCAATCTTGCAGCAACAGTTTAGATATTTGCATTTTATTCCAAGCAAATTAAGATCCGTGGCGCGATTCCTTGCTATTACAACGTTCAGAATAATCTCCATCCGCTCCGGATGAGTAAAGTAATTGTTATTTACATCACGCTGGACTCCAATTCTCCATAGATACTGCACGTCATCTCACTGATTTTTGTATGATACTTTTTATATGCTTTTGCTCGCGCAGAAACTAAATTTTCAAAAATCGGTAATGCATTTTTTATTTAATCTAGAGCGTAAATGTAAAACTTGTATACCGACAAATTTTCAGACAATCCGTCAACAACATAATAATATTTTGCTGCAACAGCATAATATACTTCTGATAACATTGATATCACTCCTAAATTACGAGTAATACTGAGAATCTACGACCATATTAATAAAAGGTTGGAAATAAAAACTGAAACTACTCGTAATTTAACAAATGTTTGTAATAAACTAAAATAAACAATTTTTATATGCATATACATTTTACAATCCATACGAACACGTTTTCTTCAAAAAAAACGACTGTGAAAATAACAAATGTTCCTGAAGTTGTACGTTGCTTTGTTTAGAACAATAACGAATAAATAAATAAAAAATATTTCCTTTTTGGTTCGGTTTCGACTATTGTAATTTTTTTATGTTATCATTTTTTGGTCAAAATAGTGTCTAAAATATTTTAAATCATTATGTGCGGTGCGCAAAAATCAAGTTGTGCACTTTATTCAAATTATTTGTTAAAATATCTAATTATACCTACGTATATTTTTTTATTTTTGTCTTCAACAGATGAACGTAAATAATATTAATAGAATATACTGATGAACGCATGAGAAAATTACATGAATAATACGTCGACAAGAGAATTTAATATTAGCAGCGGAACAAGAAAGTGGGAGAATTCCACACCTGAATCTCATGTACGAATTGCGAATCGCACGGGAAAAGAGAGCCTTAAGCAGTTCTTTATGAGTTTCCTGAGGAATTGGGAATGTTGACGGATAACAACACGTCCTTGCGCGAAGACAGCAAGTTAATAAATGATCAGTAAGCCAACCCTAAGAGCCAAACTTATCTGTAAAGATTTGTGCGAAGAAACACATGAGCTTAATTTGTTAACCCATTAAGTATGTTCACCGGCACATAATAAATGTTTTAATAGTAAAGTGAAGTTGAGCAATAGATACTGTATTATATATGTAGTTTACTTAATTATCAAGTTTATTTATCATCTATTGGATAAAGCGGCTTTTAGAAGTTTGTTTATATTTATGGGGACATTTACCTCTGGAACTTCTGCATTTTATTCGAGACGAACATAGCATATGTATTTAAAAAATAGACTAAAATTATGATGATAACTGTCAATGTCAACTAACTCTGAAAAAACCGCTTCTTGAAAGGTTTTACGGCGTGCGGTGCGGCGGGATTTGAGTTGCATGAATATACTGTACGCCAGACTTACTTTTTTGACAAGTTCCAAAAAATATTCCACGTCAGCATATCTACGAGTATCTTCTAAGAGTAACAGAGTAACAGTCGTGAAATGGACATACAAGTGAAAGAATGCTATCATAAAGAAAAGTATTTAGGACTAAGTAACAGTCCCTGTAGCGGTGAATGGAAACATCGTCAGGAATCCTCAACGCCTAAAACTTTTTCATATAATTCCCTAAGGCATGTGCGGTCTGCCAGCATACATTTACATGGCGCAGTAGGATAAGGACGCAAACCTTTTCAGTGTAAAGGGAGAGCGGTATTTTAACACCGGAACTTTAATATATTTATTGTTATCATTTAAAACAAATATTATTTAATATATTATACATTAAATTAATACATAACAGAAGGAGCAAATTAAAAAAAAATAACGTAACATTTGAGCATATGAACATTTGAGAAAATATTACTTCAGTAGTAAAAAAACTTCTCACACGGCCATCTTTCATTTTTATTACCTACGATATTGCGTCTTTTTGCCTTTTTTGCCTTCTCTTATTATTATTAATAAATTAAAATCTAAAGAATGCTGTACTATTTTATCATTATTGTATTAAATACCATGTATACATAAAAATGGATCAATGTTCATATTTTAGTATTCGATTTCAAGAAAGCAAGCATGAAAAAGAAATATTTTCTTCACAAAAATCCTCAGAATAGTGCTCGGATTTTCAACGGAAACAATACATAGTTCGTCGGGTGTACAATAGTACTCCGTGAATAATAAACCACTCGGCCACACTTAGTAAACCAACGATTGTCGCTGAGGTAGGTACATGTTTGGAGAAAACGCGCGTGGTGCAATGTGGACGGTGCTCCTGCAATGACTCTATCCCGATTCTGCAGTAATTACACAACACGCAAAAAAACCCATTGACTTGTGCATTTGGCAACAGCACAAAGTTGTCCGAAATTCGGCGACCTTTTCCAACAGCCTTAGTTTCTTGATCGTTCGTCTAGTTACATGTATGACTTTAGAAGCTATTCTATAACTGCATGTGTATTGTTATCATTGAACGATTATAACATAGGGTTTTTGATGCTATTTCTTAACAACGCATACGTATTAGGCGGAGATTTTAATGTACTTATAGAAGCTACTTCCAGTCGTGATGTGTAACCCTACAAAGTTTTCGAATACTTATTTAGTTTAAGTGTATGTAGAGTGTAAGAGTATGTAGAGTAAAGTACAAAACAGACATAATGGTAAACTTCTGTCTTTTTTACCAATAATACCATTTTTAAACTTTCTGGGTTCCACGAAACAGTAGGCATTATATTAATAAATAACGGAAGACCAGCTGTTATACTAATTTTTAATCGTAAAGGTTATTGAAAATCAACTACGAGTATGTACCCGAAGCATGCCCAATACAGCAAAAAAAAATTGTGTAAGAATTATAGTTTAAAGAAATTAAGTCTTTTATTAACGACATTAAGTAAAAAAAGTATTGTTCTGTTTAAACCAATACAGGGAATATATTTATTTTAATAACATAACTTTAAGTCCTTGAATTTAATAAAATTCAACAAGAAATTAATCAAATTTTAAATTTGATTAATAAATTACTATCATCCTACTAGTTTTCATCAAATTTTGTATTATTATTATGTACTTTTAAAAACCAAACTTCTGACCACCCCTAATTATTTCAATCTAAAATATCTATGAGAATTTTATGTACGCAAAATTTTGTACAACTTCAGAGCAATGCGCTATATTTTTTAAGAAATTCTAACACAAGTCAGTAAGTCAATTGAACCCACATATAAGAGCGCTTTAGTGGGAGTAGTTTTTGATATATTGACGAAGTTCGATAAGAAAAACAGCATATTCGGTATTTCAGCACCATTTACTTTGCATGCGCTAGCCGTTCTGTCACCGATAAACGATCGCGCAAGAAAGTTGAAATCGTACTCTTAGTAGTCTTAGTGGGCCCACGTACGTGACTGGGAATTCGCCTCTATGCTTAAACAATTCTTTCTCTTATTTTCATTGTTTTCATACAACCGGTTGTTTATATGTTATATCGGAATCTGGAGTGGGTATACGCATCTATCTATAAATTCTGACATAGATAGTTCATATAAGAAGAAAAAATACAAGTATTGAAAATCTATTGTACGAGTACTTTCATGTGTAATTCTGGTTACTAGTGGTCGCCTACTGGTCGAAATTCGACCATAATAAAAAATAATTCTTTGACATTTCTTTGGACTTTTTGT
>DWGJ01005674.1:0-10167 GCA_018246895.1 Aspitha aspitha aspitha | reverse complement strand
TTGGATTTATTTGTGTTATAAACTGGTATTTTCAAAATTTTGAGTTGTGTGAGTATTCATGAAAAGCAGCGATAGGTCGGGCTGCGCGACGGTCCGCAGCGAGCAGTCGCACCGGCGGCGGGCGAGGAGGCTCGCGCTGCAGGCGGGCGCGTGCACCGCTGTCACGCCGCGGCGGCGCCACACCAACCACGTGTTGCTTTTGCGCCAACACACCGACACCCACCACTCTACAACGACCAACACCGATTTATCTCTTATCTTTTGAGTATAACTAATCACGCGAACGATCGACACGAAGCGGATGCTCAACGATCCCTGTACATTCGTTACAAAAAAGCATTAAAAATTAATCAAGTAACAAAATTTTGCACTCTTATTATTCAAAGTTTACCTCCAATAAATTACAATTGCTCGTAATAAATATTTCATGTAAATCTTTGTTCGGAACTAAAGTCAATGAAAACTGAGCTGATATACTCAAAGTATAAATAAACATTGAAAGCCATCCGTGAGAGTGGTATGAGAGGGGACGCATGCTGTCACTTATAATGCTATCTAATGCGTGTACATCGCAACGATATCGATCTCTAGGCATCCAGCGGTCTAAGGGACGACCGCCCAGAGATGCGTAATACAAAGCAGCGATTTCTATAAAAGTTTCTTTTTATGGCGGCCATTAAAGATTCGTAAGATGTAGCGCAAAGACGACCTTAATGCAACGGAATGTTGTGTTTTGAGGAATAGCGGTGTGAGAGTGAGAGGGCCGTGGGATGCTGGGTGTTATCGATTGGTGCCCCCATCAGCCATCAGCCCCGTGGCGCGCGCGCGACGCGCATGCCTGGCCGCGTGCCGCGCGCCTCGTGCTCGGGACCTGCGACCCGCCCGCCCTTCCTACCACTACGCTGCGACCTATTTTAGGATCCCATGCCTACACTGGGGAGGCGTACAACTCCTACCCTAAATAACATAGATGAATCGATTTCCCGCCTCCACCATAAGCTTACCATTTCCTGGTTCGCTTTACGTAATAATCGAGGAGAGATATGAACATAATTATGTATAGCGCAGCTGCGATAATACGAAGTAACACTCGATAACCATACCATCTGTTAATTAAAGAGAAACACTCGCGTGTTGGCGAGTGAAATCTCAAGCTGAGAGCATGCAAAGTATCCAGTATCACAGATAGTGTCAATTAGTACGTTGCTCCGAGTTATGCTCATACACACTTTATACCAGTTATGTTATGCCATATTATACCAATTCATCTTACTTAAAATTCTAATGTTATGAATTGCAAGCATATAATTTAAATATTTGCTTAATTTTCATAATAGAACAGCATCATTTAATGGTATTCATATGAGTATTAATGTAAACAGTTATTGAACCAAAAAGCATACACGTGTCGCCTCCCCTACAGAAAACAGAAACATACATCAAATACGCATCAATTTGATACGCGGAAAACATAAAATGGCGCGGTTGATCAATGTCGAGGGGGTAGCGCAGTGCGATTTTCCTCAACGCACACATAGACGGCGAAGGGCCGTACATCAAAATTAGGGCATACAGGGCGTAACTAGGCTGTAGCCCGGAGACAGCGCCCTGCGCCCCATGCCCTGCCGAACTTCCTTCTTTCATAACTCCGTGCCGTGTATCGATCCATCACAACTGCGCAATTCACGAGCTTCCGTATTCAAGTGATATTATATTGCAATGTTGTATCGAAACTAGCGCGAACCCTAACGCGGTACTAACCGTTCGGGACGATCCCGTCCATTTTACGGTATTTTGAGGATGGGATAATAGTTCGTATCAATGAATAACGACTGTCATTACACTAAACACATGCTTCTATAATATTAGCTATAAATCAAATACTTATCAATATTTTTCATATAAAAATATACATTGTAGTAATTGTTATAATTATAACAACAAAAAATGCTTCCGTGCGTTAGTATTTTGTTTTTAGAAAAACACATAGCATCGTTGAAAACCTTTAATAAAACTTTTGAGCCTATTCTAGGTGAAATCGTTAACAATTACAACTAAATCAACTTAATATGAAACAATTAATATTCTATGAAGATAGGACAAATTAATGACATTAAGCATACAAGACAACGTATTCTAAACGGGTCCCATATGGTTCAATTTCGAATGTAATTTTTATTTCCAGCACGGTACCATCGACCGAGTAAAGCGGTTATTATACAATTTCAGAAATTGTGGCCTTAACGAGCTTAGCTCGTGTTTTATATAAATTCGATCACCGATTTCAACATGAGTATTTATTTTGTAAATCTCAAAAACGTTCAAACATATTTTAGTCTTCATTCTATTGATAAGTACATTATACACAATTGTATTAAAATATCATTTTAGATAGAGCTATGTAAAACACAACAGCATACTATAAAATCGCCCGTGTTGAATGGAAATCAATCAAAATTGTAAAATTAAAATGACACTTTAGTTTTAAAACAACATTATAAGACATCTCCAATAACGCTCAGCTGTGTTAAATAACGGGATAATTAAAAACACTCAGTATAACCAGCATTGTGGATGAAACCATTTTATCGGCCCACTGCTGGGCACGAATTTTTCCCGTAACTACAGCATCGCTTAAATGCACAATAGGGGAAATACGATTTAGTACCCAACCAGTCTGTCAGATGTTTTTAGTCGCTTTTACGATGAGGTTTAGTGATTATCACCTAACCTCACTAACATCATACTAGCAACATAAAAAACTCGTAACTTCATACTTATCACACAATAGCTAGTAGGTATCGTGCATTAATTATCACGCTATTTATCGCGTTACATGAAGAAATACAGCATTTTCGTGTAAAATAAAAACTCCAATTCCAACAACACAAATTAAAAAGATATTATTTGGACAAAAAACATATTTTGAATATATAAGACGCAAGGTGTACACAAATATGATATTCAAAGATGCGAGAACGTAACGCAGCCTCGCTATAATGTATTTTCAAAACTCATAAAGAAATCTCCACCTGAGCAGTGAAATCGAATCAATCGAATGATAGCGAGTACGTGTCAATCCTCATGCTATTTTGATATCGACGATAAAAGTACTACCGTAAAGCTTAAGTTACCAACGGTTGCTATCACTGAAATTCATTCAGTCTGGAAGATAAATTCAACCGAAATCAAGTGAATTAAATGAACTCTTCCATTGGAGGCGGATTGAAGTAGCTTTGCCACTTCTGAGCTCTTAGTTAAATCGGAACCCGCTCGCGGGGACTGCTACTAGCAAGCCCAGCCAACTGTAAAATATTCGCTGGGTTGTATAATATTGAGAAATACGGCTGGAAGCCATTCGCAAACAATAGACAATTTTGTATGTTTGACATTGAATAATAGAAAATAAATCATTCCTTTCGTGGAGCGAGTACAAAACGTTGAAAAATATAATCAATAAAATATTCCTATAGTTTTAACATTTAATTTTTTAACTAAACTTAAAGCAAATAATAAACGTAATTCAAAATTTACAAATATGTTGACACTATGGGAACTTCCCAATATTTCCCTTCGTGTAGGAACTTTTGCACGATCGACACATTCACTGTCATAAATGAAAAAAAAAATGATAAAAAACAATACTACAAAAATAAATGCATTACACAACGTTAAGTAAGATTCGATCATTTCTTTAAAAAAGTCAGCGGTGTAAAAAAAACCAGAGTCTTAAATCATTGTAAAACAAAATAAGAAAAAAAGGGCACAGTCACAAAAAAATTATGCACAAAAAAAAAGGATAGATTGTAAATATGACGTGTTCAATCGATTGGGCGCCGCTACCTGTATCTGTGGTAGGTGTCCTTGCGGCGGACGTACTTGCCGTCGGGCGTGAAGTAGTAGCTGGGCGGGCCGTGGATGTGCCTCCCGCGGACCAGGTACAGGATGTCGCCGTCCCCGGAGCCGGCGGGCGCGGTGATGACGTCGGCGCGGCAGCCGGCCATGTCGCGCGACGAGCAGTACCACTGCTTGCGGCCGTGCGCCTGCAGGTTCTTCAGGTAGAAGGTGTAGCCGTCGTGCAGCAGCAGCGACTTGCCCGTCCGCGACGGCACGTACACAGCCGCCGCCGATTCTGAACCCATCGGATTACAGTCAAATTGCGACCACATTGCAAACAACCGCTACTGATATTCATTACGTGTTAAATTCATTTTATTAGTCTCGCTACTACTTCGCGACTAAGTTCTACGGGCAAACCGCAACCTTGTTATGCTTTTGTTATATTCAATTAATGTTTTAAGAATACAGTCAAATATTAAAATGAAATGCAGTCATATCACAAATATAGTTTATATTAACAACGCGTATGTACACTTAAAATACTAATTCAAGAAACATATTTATTAGTAATATAGAATTAAACTTTATATGTACATGATGTCTAAATAAATTTTTTAACACAACTACATATCTATAAATGTACCTATTTGTGCCTCTAAAATAAATCGATAAGTATAGGAACTGACTCGTAACGAGAAATGGTATGTAGAATATCAAAAGACACGTGTAAAGTTTTTACAAAATCATAGATATTGTTAAGTTGATTTTGGTCCAACTTATCCCAAATCTAGGTCACTGCGGTCCAACAGTTGTCTCTTAGAACGAGTACCGCATCGTACACGATAACTCATTATTCAAATTTTAATCCGAATCTCTTCCATGCAGACACTTTGGATGCATCTTTTCAGACACCTGCCTCCCGGACATTAGAACTAGTTTCATATCACACCTACACATCTTTTAAACACATCTTTAAGAATATTCATATTAATATAATGAAACCATTTTATTATATGAGTTCATCCGCATTTGGAAACTCCGGCCTTACATTCCAATTAATTCAATCCGCTATTAGTACATTTTTGTTTCACAAGAAATTTCACGAAACATAATTCAATCTATGCCAGTCACCTCAAATGATTCTCTCTAAAGCAACACTGAGATGTACCTACATGAATAAGATGTGACAAATTGATTTAAATTTTATATACAAATAAAATCAAATATACAATATAAAATCATATATACAATATAAAATCAAATATACAATATTAAGAACACAAATTGTGTGTGAAGCCCACGCGCTATAGGAGTGAAACCTCTTACTGATTATATGGTAGCTGAAGATAAATAAAAACAAAAATACTGACGAATATACAGATAGCAAAGATTTATGTATTGTGTAAAACAAAAAAAATTGGTGACCGCTCAACTGTCAGTTTCCCTACACCGTGAATTTGTACCCCGTCAATCATACTCTTCACGTGACATTAACTTTGCATAGTACTCAAAAAATGTTGAACTCGTCAGCAAAGAAGTTTCACTTCACAATGCTGCAAACTCGAGATTCACTCCGGTCGGGTGCCGGTTCCGAGCCGTTCGCCGTACAGTCGGAATATCTTGTTCAGGTGTAGCTTGGAGTGGTCGTTGCGCGGCGGGTTCGCTCGCGCCCGCATGGGTCAGCGGGCGTGGTTGTGGGTGCCCGTCACGGCCACCAGCTCGCGATGGTAGGTCCGCAACGTCGCCGAACACTGAAACTTGTTCCTCGCCGCGCAATACCACAGCACCTTCGGCTGGTTCCTGTACGCGTTGTGCGGCCGGTAGAAGTAACCGTCCATCACCAGCTTCGGGTAGCCCTTCTCGTTATATATCACTTGCACTGCAACATGTCAACGGCGATTAATTGCGAACCGATCCAGAACAAAGTCAACGAGCTCTTTTGCCGGCCTCTAAGTTTATAATAATTAATCGGGCACTAAATATGAAAAGGGTAGATGGAGACAGAAAGAACTTCGTGATTTTGTGTTACACAATATAATTAACACGTTGAACGGCAAGGAAAAACTGAGAATTAGTCATTTGGGCCATGGGGGTCAGCAGTGGGCCACCACCACTATATTGAACTGTTCGGGACACGGGGGACACCCGTGAGCCGAGTGATGTAGTCACATCGAACGTTGATTACAATTATATTGAATACAATTAATATTGAATGTAAATGGTAAAGATGTGACCCGCGTGACTCTGTGAAACGACCAAAACAGCTTGGTTTTTAGAGATTAAAAATTACAACGAATTTCTTAGGAGATGTTAGGGATGCCCTAGAACAGAATAAAAAAAAATAATTTTTTTTTGTTTTTATTTTTTTATAAAAATTACTAGAACTAAAAGATATAGAATATTACAAAATGAAAAATAATAAACATATGTATATTAGTGTAGTTTATTAAAACACGGCAAGCAAAGGGATGGTTTGGAAGGACATTGTTCACAATAAGTGGTCACTTTTTGTGACTTATTTTTAGCAATCCTGCTACCCATGGTAGTGGCTTTCTCTTTATAGCATTGACGACAAGTTCTTCTAGCTGCTCTTGCCATACCATCTCTTTTTAATAAGACATGTTTTATTCTTTTCGGTCTTACTAGAACTTCAGGTTCTTGTGATTTCTGACATAGATGCTCCAATAACTGGTTTCTGAAATCTACAATAGAAATACTTTTTTTTGCCACATTTTTATACAACGTTAAAGCGTTAACAATAGCAGTATGTATTTAAAAGATCTATCGCCAGTTTCTTGTACCATTTAACATACTTGTATTTAATTTCAGTGGAGTCTGTGGGAATCCACTTGCGAAGGCTTGCAAACCTAGAAGCGTCATTGCTGTGTGCGATTTTTTCTAAAGCAAATTTGTTAGTGCAATTTGCACCATTAGTTTATAAAAAGTTGCAGGAGATTCGTGACACATGTTAATGCGGAGATGAGGTTTAAGGCCAGGATTTTCAGTAAAAGTTATGATAGTTCTTTGATTCCCTTTGGATGATATCCATACTCTTGAAGATGAAGTATAGTGAAATATACCTAAAGTACCTGCATAGTGAAATATTTATTCGTAATGAAAACAAAGTGAATAAAGTTTGAGTGCTTTTTTTAAAAGTTTGTAATGAAATACATTATTATTTTCATTCATGTTTGAAGACATAAGCATAGCATGACACTTGACCTAGATTCGAATATAGGTGTTGTACCCACGACTCATAAGTTGTGGGTATAACACCGTGGGTTCATAAGTTAGGTACATAAAACTCTGTTTAAAAATAGTAGTAAAACGATAGTTAATGTTAAATTGAGTCTAAAACAATGGTATTACAAACTACTGAAATAAATCAAAAAATATAGGTTATGAAAGTAGTTAAATCTAAAATAAATTTCTTACCTGTAATATCGGGGGTAACCCTAATGATGGTATTTTCGGGATCGACATCTTCACTATCTGACAGTAAATCACAACGACGTGGCTTATGATGTGATGGTCGGACTATCGATTCCTCATCAGAATCAAGATGGAAGCTGTTTAAAATATTTATCTAAATTTTCTAGTTGGGTTATATCTTGAGTTAGTTCAAAATCTTCAAAGTAATTCATAATAACAATTGTATACAAAGTCGCCAAAAACAGAGTACAGAAAAAACGCAACAGCAATAAATTATAGCACGTGCACGTGTTCTATTCGGGTGGGCCACGCGGTGACCCCGCGGCCCCCACAGACTTAGTATCGAGATTTTATATAACCAGGCCACGGGGGTCAGCGGTGACCGATTACAAATTTCCTTAAGAAAATATCGCGAAAAATTGTTAAAACCAAATTAAATACGCAAATTTAGCCATTTATTATTGTTTATTATAGTATTGTTTTGTTATTATAGTATAATATTAACATAATATGTGAAAAATTATGGAATTGATAATTTCTACTAAGTCTAAATGGGTTTTCTTGAATCGCCCACCGGTGGGCCGCTTGACGTTCAAAGTGTTAAAGCACTCCCAAGGAAAGAAATATTGTTGTAACTCGTTTTAATTGTTAATGTAGCGCGTTTCACAAACGCAGAGATCTAGAAGATACGCGCCTAAATAAGATATGAATAGTAAACATGTGTGCTACGAAACGTGGCCCTCGTGAATGCGACTCAGCGGGTTTAATTAGGCCGGCTGTTTGCCGACTGTACTTTCATCTGGTCTGGGAAACGCTTTTAAAAATCCGGTTGACGGTACGTATACGTAGGCACATTTGGAAGATGTGTTAATGTTTAATTTATTACAGCCACGAGGAGTACACGCCAGATAAGACGAGCTAAAGACCGTGGTACATTAATTTGATTAATGTTCACAGGTTATATTATTAAACTAAAACGGAAGGACTAAAAAAAGTTTACATTTTTGGTTAAAATATTAACATCAATTATAAAAACATTTATTTAAAATTAAAACAGAACGGCTAAGAATAGATAAGGCGGATCGTAATATTTAGATAATAAATCTTGATGTTACCATATGAAAAACTTTTTTCTTATGTATACACATAGAATATTGTCGCTATACATCATCACAGTATCGGAGAGAAGACACTTTATTGACATAAGTCGTGATGGCTGCGATTGTAAGACTGTACAGTAGTTAAATGTACATTATCTGTACTACGTAACCAATACAAATCCCAAGTAAAATGCATATAATGATATTCATAACACAGGCAACTAGCGCTGGACATACATTTGGGTTTAAAACTGAAGGGTGTTGAGTAGCGTTAAATAGTGTTATTGTGGTTTCGGCAGCAGTGTCTCAGCTCGGAGAAGACGAGCCGCTTGCCCCTCGTGTGGATCCTGGCGCCGCAGCCGCGCGCGCACGTCCAGCGCCTCCTCCGGCGGTAGACTCCGTCCAGCCGGTACCAGTGGCCGCCCATCTTCAGCAGCGGGCCCGCGCCGCTCAGCCCGCCGTCCCCCGACGACGCTGCCGCTGCATCACAATGTTCACCGATCACAACCACGACACATCGGAATTCATACACGGAATTGCCAAAACCGCTCGTTCGAAGAAATCTACGTTCGGGCACAATCTTCCTTATCGAGATGAACAAATTTTCGACATTAAACGAGCCTCACTCATTTATAATTGAAATTTCAATGTTGAGATGTCGACGGAATTTTTAAGGTGGGAGAATAAAAATAAAATAGTTTTAGTCATACATTTTATGAACATTAACAAAAAATACTGCCCTATCATTCGTAGATAGGTATAAATACTATAAATATAAAGTTTGTATCAAAGGAAAATAAGAAGATCTATCATCATTCATAACATACTGAGCATGAGTACTTTGGTTAACGCAAGCCTAGACACTTTATACTTTGGCGTGTACAAATAAGTACAAATAATTTAAGGTATAAATAGAAATTAGCGTATACTATATACAATACATTACATCAACAACTCAGTAGATATAATATAATTATACAGAAATATTTCGACTACAAATCGAATAGCTACCGAACGACCCTACGAGTCGAGTAACAAAAGGTCACCCCTACTGCATTAGTACATTGTAGGTATCTAAAATCTACGTAATAATATATTCGTATATGTCTCTATTATAAAAACTATCGCTCATAATATCTTATTACAAGCCGGTATACAGTTTACCTGGTCAATGCTATGTCTACGGCTAAATACAAATGATAAATATTGGATTCTCCATAACATCGGCTATCAGTCGTGCCGCAATCTACGCTGCGGTCAATAAATAGAATTTTGTAAAAAAGCTTCAACAAGACGGCTACGCTATTATTAAAGCTATACATTTTGTAAACATACTTCTAAACATTATTTGGTAATAGAATATTGCACGTCAATATACACAGTGGCATTTACAATATAGCGACTTCGATTATCAACAGTGGGGCGTCTTCAATTGATACACCTGTTTAACAAACTCGAGTTTGAAGCGGCGCCAACACGCCGCGACCTACACTTACGATTGTCCTCATTTAACGTCAATTTTGAATCCATAAAAAGAAAGCCCATATTAAAAAACGATAACATAGTAACAACTTTGGCATAATAAATCAAATCTTCACTTCACGAGCTCACCGTTATAGTCTTTAGAAAGGAACAATATGGGAGTCTTAATCTAATATAATAAAATATACAAATACACATACGTGTCAACGGAGGAACCAAAATGGAACCGTAATTGATATCATCGTTCATGAGCCCTCGGAAGAAGACATGTTACTGGTGAGCGACGCTCCAAGTGCGTGGTTAGGTCCTGGAA
>DWGJ01005673.1:0-10169 GCA_018246895.1 Aspitha aspitha aspitha | reverse complement strand
ATAACTCAAGACGACGCTAGAATATCAGCCTGCCCGGGTGTCGAACGGAAATCTTTGCGTGGTGAATCAACATATCAACCAACCAAGAATGAAACATTTTATCCTCATTCGAGACAAATTGCTCAAACCATGTACTTAATTATTTTGTTATATTTATTACTAGCAAACAGCATTGAAGTTACCTTCGTTTTACAGCCAGCAAAAAATCTATTATTTTGGAGCAGTAAACCCTTTTAACAACTTAATATAACCATACAGCGGCCAGTTTATGTCGGCGTTTATAATGAATAATGATCAATAAAAGCCAGTTAAATGCGTACGATGGTTTCAAGCGGCTTTAATAGCATCCCGGATAATACATGATATAATTTCATTTTGCCTTCTTTGATAGCTTTTCGTGCGAGTTATAGGCGTGCTTTCGTTTGATCTTAGTTTCTGATCCCCTCCAAATAATATTTAGCGAAATGGATTCGTACCAAGGAGGGTCCGTAATTAATTAAATTAAGTTCGGAATACGTTAAGAACAAAGTTGGATGCGGCTAGTAGCGACTTGTTAATAGCGTGGGGACGATCCCTGAGGCCGTGCGGCCTCGTGTGTCCTTATTCCCTGGGGTGGAAGGCCCGCCAACCTGCATGCTAATAGCCAATCATATTCTGTTTACATTCCATCACCGAGTATGAATAATTTGTTATTGTCAGTCCAAACACAGCGCGAGCGCCGTGTCACGGTCAGCATTGTCTGTTGGATTAATTTGCGTCCAATCCGCACGCAATCTCGCTACCGATTCAATGGAGGGAAATCAAAGAACCAATCCCGCGGGCCCTCTGTTACCAAAAGATTAATACAAACGGAAAATTGAATTTTGTTATTACTCTCTCGTGTTTTTCGTAATTTGAAAATATAAACAATTTAAAGCGCTCGGTAAAAGGCACTCAAATTTTTTCGATTCAAATCGAACACAACGAAATTGCTGTCCCTTTTGTAATGAATACCCTACTCGAGCGTAGATCTGTCTAAGGTTACAGAAACTGTAATGATTATAAAATTTAAGTTAGCAACGCTGTAGTCGAATATATAAAATAAATATTCTAATATTTTTATTTTATGCGGTCTTTGAACAGTTACATTAAGAGAAGACGATACGTTTTCGAAATGATTTTCGAAAAGAAACATGCTTAGTACTATCAAGACGTTGAAGCTGCTGTAGACTGCTGCTCCTGAAGACCAGCTTGACTTTAAGTTTAATTCGCTTTAATAAAGTTACGTACCCACTTGTAGAAAACATTAGTGCACGAGCTATAACTGTTTAATTTCTATCATTCCGTTCATTTCTATGATCTTAGCATAACTCTGTACTCACTAAATCACAAGAACGTCATTGTCCGATGCATATCTGTGCTAATAAATTACCACATAATTGGCCCTTCCAGTTCAATATCATTGTTCTGTTGGCGCAATTGTCTTTGTATTATTAAGAGAGAAGATCATTGCATAGATTACAATGCAAATATATATTGTACGTTTAAATGTTATGTAGTTAGGGACAGATATGTAAATAATGGCAAATCGAAATCCATCTCACCTCTAATTTTACTGTAGAAACTTAACAGATTAATAAAAACTCAAATCAACTGCTTTACTTACCCTATATACATTCGTTGCTCACATGCCTTGCAGTATTTTACATTGATCATTCTGTGCTCCGCTATTGCTATATCGGCGACTCCAAAGTAGAACTATATATGCGGTCTTTCAGTTAATTAATAGTTAATAAGCGTGTATAATAAAGCTTTATCTGCATAAGGATTTGGGGTTCAATTTCCGTTTAAATAAATTAAACCAATTATTCTGCTAAGAATGTATTAATTAATTTATATATTAAATAGGGTCGTAGTTCAAGCACTATGCATTAAATAATAACTTTTGTGTGGCTAATGTTCGATCATCAGTAGGGTTGATTTTATATGACCAATACTTGTAAAAAAAACTATTCTGCACTTCTAAGAATCTTTCATCCGACGTTATCTTTCGTCCGTATGATATATTTTTGTTATAAAATCTCACCCTGTCTTTGAGGAAAATCGTTCTCATTGAACTACTAATGATGGCATGTTTACTTAAATAATTGTATATGTCTGTAACTTTTGATATAACACAAACAAATTTTTACACAAACGTTTTCTATCAGACGGTGGCTCCATTCTCCAGTAATACAAAAAAGTCGCCGCTAATTTAACTATCTGCGTTACGCACGAAGAATGTGAATGTTTTGTAGGCTGTGGTCGAACGTGTTTCAACTTTACCTCAGCGTGGTCCAAATAAATAAGTTCAACTCAGAATCCACTTTGTTAGTGAGGTGATAAATCAAACGAGAGCTTTAAGGCCGCGGTATTGTCCATTGTTACAAATAGCATTTCGTTTTACAAGCACCCCGAATGCAGTTTCGTCGTACTGTACTTGTCGACGAACGAGTATCTTAAAGCGGTGATCCATTTGCGATATAATGTGCATCATTATAATCACAATTGTTGTTCAGTAGGTCGCCGTTAAAAATTCGATTCGCCAATTAATGTACTGAATAATGTTAGTACGATGTTTTTTCTACGCGTTTTATAGCACAGATATCAATTGCGAATTATACACCCTTAGAATGCACTACCTTTATTATTGTTGAAAAAGTTTTCATTCTTCTACATTGAAAAATTTGCACATTTTAACGTCAAATGTTATGCTATTCATATTGCGTACTCGTTAAAATTCAATTAATTATACAATTTTATAGCAGTTATTTTTCTATTATATGTCACAATGCTTTATCTTTGTGCAATAAATTGACTGTTTGCTTTCCAATCTGTATCGTTGTTTCGTATCGTTAGTAGAGCGATAAATCGTGCACACTGTTACAAATAACACTCGGTTTAACAAGTGGCCCTCAAGCTCATTTCCGTCGTCTTCGGATTAAGCTCGGCGCGCGAGCTCGATCGCTAACAATAATTTTTGGTTACACAATATTTGATTATAATTAAACGAAACATTCAAGAACAGTTCATATTTCCATGTCAACACTGATATCAACAAACACCGTGTACACGTATCTTCACCGTAATTAGCCCGTGTAATGTCGTTCATTACAATAATCAGAGTGGTATGTGATGTGAATAAATGGTTTCATCTTTGTCACTGTGTTTTTCAATGTGAGCTTCATTATTTTGCAGTTCATCCTCATGCTCCATTTCGACAGCACAGCGATAAGTCTTGCGCACACTGTTACAAATAACGCTCAGTTTAACAAGTGCCCCTCCAGCGCATTTCCGTCGTAGTCGGATTAAACTCGACGAGCGCGCGGTTACTTGCAATCAATTTTGGTTACACAATATTGGATTTTAATTAACTACTGTCTTCTATTATATCCGCTTGTTCTACGACGTGGTACATGCACCGCGTTGTTATTGTTTGTGTTATGTTAATAGTAAACACTACTAAACACACACAACGACGCTATGTTTAAAATTGATAATTGTTGTACTGCAAGTATTAGATGATTTTGGTAATAGGTCGATGGCGTAACTTGTAACCTGAGCATAAGGTCCAAGTAATGTTGGCCTCTTATATTCCAGCATTTAAAGTAGTACGTCTCGCTAGAGTGTTGATTATTATCAGCTTGTTTTATGTGAAGAATACCAAAAAAGCAAGCAGCAGTAACAAGTGACCGGTGTTGCGCATAGACATTTGTAACCAACATCTGACAGGACTGCAGGAGTTAGTACAAATGTGGCTGTATAAGTACAGTTAGTATTAGTTAGTACCCTCCATCTTAGAGGTTGGTCACAGAAGCGTGGTTATTGTCGAAGTTTGATGGTCCCCTCCGGCATACACGAGGACCGGGATTCCTTCAAACTGAAACACAGATTTTTATAATAAGTATAGCTTCACGGTAAAATCCAGAGTAGCGGTGATGCTTTCCCGGGCACACCGTATACATGTTTTACCACTTATTATTTATTTGTGCAAATGTACATAACGCGGGTATGAAAATAATCAATATCGTATTAACCGAAAGATGAAATAATTGTTTATATTAAAATTTTGCTTATACTTTGGGTCATAAGAGATCTCTTCGTCATAATCGCAGTTACGTCGATGAGCGCGCGCGGTTAGTACTTAATCAATTTTGGTTAGACAATATTGGATTTTAATTAACTGTATCGTAGCACGGGCCGCGTCAAAAGCGGACTGTGCACTAGTGTCGTTGGTTTTGTGGTCGCGAATGTTGTATATACACGTTACTATTGACTCGATTAGGTTTGATCTAATCTATGTTATCGATTAATTGCAAAGGGTAGTAGATGAATTAAATATTAATAGAGATTAATAATAGGTATCTTGGGATATCGTACGACTATCTGATTCCATTCTAGGCAGAGCTTGCTAGGGTGACCAAACAGCTGATAAACTACATACATCATATACATGATGTATGTAGGTATATACATCCCATATTTGACCTGACTGAAAATTGAACCTAAGACTTCCCGTTAGGCAATCAAGGTCTCTAACCATTAAACCAAGAGGCTTTAGATCTCGACTTTCAAATAAATTTGTTATTTTGTTATAAATTTCATTAATGTTTATGCAAGCAGTAATTCATTCAACTGATTTTTTTTACTGTTTTAATTTGGTTTTAATATTTTATATTTTTTATTTTGGAGAAAAGTGGAGAGCAAAGATTGCTTGTCAGTCACACGACAACGCGAAATATTTGCACTTCTGCATTCGTGAATTCCAAAACCTCATTTTCAATAATTGCCGCGGTTCAAACCATGATTAGTCGGATCATATTCAACCACAAAAAGGACCCACATGGGTGGGTTGCAATTTCATTTTCACAAATAATGTGGTAAACAAGGTTATAGTAGGCATGTATATCAATCACAATTTATAATCATGAGAATGTGTTAGTCAGCTGGGTAATTATATCTAAGTCTTCTTTAATGCGAGCCTTTGCACTCTAACCTCCGTTTCATAATTCTAGATTCTTCCTACACGTTACCGTGGTCGTGGTCGGCTATCAAATAAACGTAGGCACATTATATGCAATTGTACAACAATTTCCAAACCTGTTCTCATTAACTAAATTTACTCGTACGTATAAAATTGTTGAAATTGAAGATTAATATGAAAGACGTTAAATTTTTTGACCTGATAGAACTCTAAAAGTATATTGAAAACCAACCACGTAGGCAGTTGGCTTCATTGTACTCGATTAGTATGCGCAAAAGTATGACTTTTTATTGCGTTTAAAAAGTGTTTTATTTAAAATTTTCAAACGTTCCGTGGACCGGTGTTTTAGGAAATAAAACAACGCGAGGTCATCGTGCACCGCCAATAAAATGAAACGGGTTTGTTCGTATGACGACAGAACTGAAATATTGTTAAACTTGCAAAAACGGCCGAGTGACTACATACAGGTCGGCAAGCGTGGCAGCAATCGCGTTCTTACTTGTTTATTCGAATATGTTTCGAATTCGAATTCGCTTCACCGCGAAACAAATGAACAGTAAACAATGTGAAGTGCTTGAACCGGTTTACAGACGCGTTGCTACACTTTAGGATTAAGTACGAACGTCTTGTCTTCGAATATCAGCCTAATATCTGGTAAATAGGCACACAACGTGAAAAGAACTGCTGTTTACGAGTATCATTAGAAATATATGGGATGGGCAAAAACTTTAAGTGAACCCTGAAGAGGGGTTCTATGGGGGTTCAATTTTTGAAATGAATAATGGCAGCAGTTTTTTTATCTACAATATTCGTGAGTAAGAAATGCTGATAATACCGTTTGGGGTCATAGATTTGCGACACTGTATATTTTGCGAGTTTTTGTAAAGCAAGCAGAAAGGGTTATACATAGAACAACCTGAACAAGCGTACAAAATTATTAATACATATTAATATGTGTTTAGTAAATGAATTGATCTATCGTTTAGTATCGACATTAATGAAAGCTTAGAGTGTATAAATCTATATCAGAATCGTGTTCGAAATACGAGTATACCTACGCTCGCCCTACTCAAAAACGCCCCGCCAATTTTATACAAGCTTTTTATTTTGTATCTCCTTTATCGCTGTTGAAATCAACAGACTGACCCATATTTCTTCTTTGTCGAAGCTAAAATGATTTCAATTTTATCCTTCAATGCGAACACAATTGAATGTAATAAAATGTTTTCATTAAATTACATTCGGTGAGAAAATGGGAAATAGTGGCGTGTATCAACCATTAAAAATTCTAGTATTAATGCAATCGATTGAAAAAATAACTTAATAACAAAGTTTCAAAGATATACATTTTATAGACATGTATTAAATTGAGTATGAAAACATATTATTATTTGTGTGTTAAAAGCTTTATCTTCGTGAATATAAATGACAACAAAATTTTATATTCTACAAAACTGTTTACTGCGTGTCTCTATGTATTTATTTTAACACATTTATATGAGCATACGATTTCCATACGAAACACCGTGCCCGCTGAGAATATACCGACCTTCCACACACCTTCGGTCGATTTTACATTCGACTCGTAAAACAACATTGTGACTAGGATCCTATGGGAGCTGAGATGTTCGAGAGATCCCATAAAAATGATTTTACGATTCTATCACAGTAACGGAGATCGAAGACCTCTTGTTTATGAATAAAATGTACATAAAATTGATCGCGAGTAATAGAGTACAAATTTATGGTATAAGGGTTGATAAGGGGACGGGATATTATATTTCCCATTCTTCGTGAAATCATATTTTGTTAGAAAATTGGTACGATGAAGGTGTCAATGAAAATTAAACAAAAAATTAATACTGTGAAGTACCTATCAATACAATTTTCTCATCTTAAAGCTATGAAGCTTTAAAATTGTTTACATGTAACTTAGTTATGAATAAATGATTGAGTAGGTAAACCTAATAATAACGAGACTATGAATCTAAAAAACGATCGGTATTTAATACCCATCATTCATCTTTTATTTTGCCATTAGAAGAGTTATAGCCATAATGGCTGACCGCTGATCAAATCTGATTTAGTAGTCTACCCATGACTTACAAACCATTAAGAAAAGCTTCACCGCAATAGCGAGAGATATTTAATTTGTTTTAATTCGCTATCCACCTTTAGTATTAATTTATTTGATTCTTAACACTTACTCACATTTAATAACATTTTCAGTTGTAATCATTATCTAAATAAGTTGACACAACGACCAATTGCATTGTTCACAATATATATTTCGTTCGCGCGAAATATTTTAAATTACAATATGTTCGTGAAGCGTGCAGTTTATCTAAGTCAGAAACTGGCTTAAACGGAATACCTACATTGTTTTAAACGGGATGAAGCAC
Organism: Aspitha aspitha aspitha; assembly: GCA_018246895.1. Lineage (NCBI taxonomy): Eukaryota > Metazoa > Arthropoda > Insecta > Lepidoptera > Hesperiidae > Aspitha > Aspitha aspitha. The sequence goes on along the minus strand of DWGJ01005673.1, from coordinate 2,765 downwards.
TCCCTTTGCGTGTGTTCAAACATACCCTATCTCCCAACATCCGTGAGATATCGAAAGCGTATATTGTATTATCGTTTTGAATTTTTAAGCTCACAAGGGTATAAATTTAGGTATTCGTTGTATGATGATGATAATGGAGTGTACGCATAATGTAGTAAGTAATTCTATTACACGTAAGCATTTGCCATACAGTTTTAATTTTGTATATTATATTTGAGATAAAATCTACACTCAATTAGCATAGCAACGGAGCAGCATAAACAACATTTTTAATAAAAATACGAAATTTATGATTTGTACAACACTTTAAACATTTTCAGCAATTACATTTTTCAGTTGAGGAGCAAAACGGAAAAAATATTTCACGTATATCAAAATTGAATGTCTGTTTATAAGAGCGGAAATGCTATGAGACATAATTTCCTCATTACTATCGCGCGGCTAAAATGATTGCAATTTTTACTAAACCATTAAACATTTGAGCGCTACTGAATTTTTTTCGCTCTCTACATTCGAATGCGCCTTTAGCGCATCAAAGGGTGGGTAATAAAAAATATCGTTTTGAATTTTTAATGCAACATACGCACATAGGGGACTAGAGGTGGTATTTGTAGTAGGTAGTGGGTACGTAACGGCAATCGAAATTGCAAATTTGTGCAGGGGCGGCTCCGGTTCGTTAGCGACTTGTGTTTACGCGTTACCAACAACTAGGGCTGCCAACCGCTAATTGATCGAAGTTTACTTTTAGTTTATTCGATTTGATGGAATCAACGTAAGCATTGTAATGTTTAATTCGATTATTGATTGTGCGTCATGCGATTGTTCGAATGCTCTGCATGATTTTAACATAAAATCAAATTTATCGTTGATTGAGATATTCGTTTTATTTTTAACGCGATATTTATAACAACCGAAATGATTCCTGACAAACTGTGTTCTAGAACTCTATCTTGTTAACTTAATATATGTATAATAGATTTAATTAGAAAATCATATCTATCATATTAAAAGAAGTCCACAGATCTTTTCACTCTTCTTAAGGTTCTCCTAATTTGTATACTTCAAATTCGACATTTTTTTCTTATACTCGTACATTAATAGTATGCATGCATATTTCAATGATTATTGAAATTACTTATATTATTTAATTATAATTAGGACATCTTTCTAAAAATATAACGTTTATTTTTAAGAAAGAGTTTGAGTAACTAATAAAAATTAGACAACGTATTAAGAAGCAAGGAATGATAATGTACGAGTATGTCTATGTTACATTTCATCTCATTCCCTTTTAAAATAAAGTGTAAATTAATTATGAAGTTTTTTGTAATTATGCAACGTAAAGGGTACCTACTGAAACACATTCCATTTGAGTCTCAATGGTGACATTCGGTGCAAGAGACCGTAGTACTCGTAGCCCTGTCGCGATTGTGGTTGGCCAGCGATCTGTAAAGTGCAGCAAGGCCGGGCGCGATCAGCTCTTGGATGGGCAGGCACTAGTGGCGGGTTTCCTCGAGCACTGCCATGTTCCGCAATGTACGATAAACAATGTAGGATAAAAAACGAGGCTTCTTAATGTAATTAAAAAAAAAGAAATGTTGGGACATCTCATACGCGACAACTGACCCCAAACTAGGCAGAGAGTCTAAATAGTAACCAGAGAGCTGATAAATTACATAATTATATACATACCGACTATGACACTTGTATAGACATTTTCCTTTCATTTGGTCATGAAGGAACATTATTAGTATGTGCTCATCACTCATCTTGTGTATCTGTTTCTGTCTCTGTATTTTATGGTGTACAATAAAGAATATTTGTATTGTATTGTTTGTGCTGGGTAGGAATCGAACCCATAATCGTCTGTTTAGCAGTTAGGGTCTCTAACCAGTAGACCGACAGATCAGGCTGAAAATCATTCGACAGACAGCTTGGCTGGTATTTTGTATCTACCCTAATTCGGATTAGAATATCTTGGTGCAATTATGTTCAAGGATGCTTGTGGGCAGAAGTGACTATCAAAAAATTATATGTTCACTTGCATTTTCTATTATTGTTGTTCAGATTTAGTGATTCCCAACCCTAGACAATAATACTACTGTACATATAATGATCCTTCTTTTACCGAACATTTTAATAATTGCAAAATTTACCAATTTGCATATTCGTGGAACACCTACCGTACCACACGCTAGCGAGAGTGTAGATGGTTTTGTACGTTAACGAGATATTTGCATAAACAAATGACTGCATAGTTGGCTTACTACATTTGATTACAGATCGGATAAGACAATTAGGATTAGAAGCTAATAATTTTGCTGGCGTAATTTTATTAGCGGAATTTCAGCTACTAAATGTTAATTGTACCTACTCTTAAAAGTTATGTCCTAATATCCATCTCCTATTATCCATCTATTTATCCAGTTATCCATTATCATTAGTATTCACTTATCCATTATTGAGCAGTCCCATCCGTACAATATTACTGGTTTAATAGAAAAATGTTGATTCGACTATTGAAATAATGGGTTGCTTTAGGCCGCTACGGTACTGAATCTAGAGGTCAATGTATTCAGATATAAAAGATTTTTTTTTAAGTTCATATATTTCGTTCAGTTACTTTTAGTACTTTTAGGCAGTGAGTATTGAGTCTCACAATAAACTTACAACACATATTGTTTTAACAAGTCAAGAGCCTCCGAAACCGGCGTGTATGCATGAAGAGAATGATGAATGTAGATGAAGCACGGCAGGTTTGTAAG
>DWGJ01005672.1:0-10170 GCA_018246895.1 Aspitha aspitha aspitha | reverse complement strand
GCTGATCCGTTAATATATTCTAGAATATTGGAGAATATTCGCAACTTCGTTGCTACTTCAGCCGCTCGGCGCGTGGGCGAAGGGCCTGCACGCTGGCCACCCACGCGCGATCTGTTCCCTACGCATACAAAACATTGTCGGCTAAGAATATTATTTTCCAATCCACGGAAGAAAATTGCTACATATTTTCCAATTACCCTCAAGTTCATCGCAAATTCAATTTCATTTATAACACGATCAATTCACCTACCTAGCTAGCTCGTTTCCATACGCGTTATATAAGTTGTTTTCTACATATATTTCTTCCTCAGTAACCATTACTTTAAGCAGACATCATTTAGATTTGTGAAAAATTACTAGCATATATGATATGTATTGGAATAACGTAAATTTTCATATTACTATTATTCGTACGTAAATATGTCATGCGAAAACCAGGCGTGGGCGTCAAGCCTGCACACCCACGTGAGTCCCATTCCCCTCCCCTCCTGCCGCGCACCCCTGGGAAAACGGTTGCGAATTTCGTTATCAAAATTCAGTATCATCAAAGGAACCCAGCAAATTGCTACGTTATTAACATACATTAAATCAGAGGCAATAATATCAAACTAATTATTTACATTGGTATTCGAGATACTTTAGTACGGTATCGTTTCATTTGATTCGTTACGTCTTCTTCGTATATTTTCCAATTTAATACTGTTTACTCCGGTCGCTTAAACGTTACAGTTATCACTGTCTTTCAATAGCAGTTACGCCTTCGTTCGGAAACTGAAGTGATTTGATTTTCACTAGAAATCCAATTTGCTACGCTCCCCCGTCGATGTGCGCTACTGATAATTAATTATATTTCACTTTAATGTACTGCTTTAAAATTTTGTATCTATGTACAGTAGAGTTCTTAGAAAATCGGAAGTTGAATATAAACATTTTGCGTTCGTCTTGGAAGTAATTCTGCAAGAAATCGCTTTCTGCAATAAGACAGCCATAATGCTATAAAGATTAACAATAATATTTAATGTCTTGTTACAACTGCCGGTGCACTAGATTAAATGATCATTAAGTTTTATACAAAATCTAATACGTAGATCGAGCCAATTATAATCGCATCTTCATTTTAATAACTGTTCTTATTTATTTCTTAATAAAGTCGGCACCTTTTTTCCTGGTACACATAACGTAGGATTATTCAAAACAACAGTGAATAAGCACTTTATAGGACTGATTTACTGGACCGATTTCAATAATTCTTTAACCATTAGAAAAGTGCATCTTCACTGAGTGACCTAGGCTATATTACGTTTTAAAAAAAATAGGGATCGCTACTAAAAATGCAATAATATAACCCAAGGTGTGAAATAATTTATATGGCAAGACAACCTTTGCGGAGTCTGCTAGTGAGAAAATAAAACAGAAGCACTTAAATTTTCAATAACTTTTGTTTCAAAATAAGAACAAAATATGTGTAATTTATTATTATTGTTTAAACAGGACACGATATGGACACGCCGGAACATTTAACCCTCATTGTTTATCGCGAATGATTAAGCATTGTGTGCGTCCTTCATGAATATTGTTCACGGGATTTTTCTGTTCTCTTTTCTCTTTTCTCTTTCGCCTCGTCCGCACACTTCATGCTCGTATGAACGTGTTATCTTTTTAAGGAAAAATGTAATGAGCCATGGTAAAAGGGATAGCGAGGTTTTGCCGCAACTCAAGTTTAAACAACCATAGCAGATATGTACTTCTATAGTTACTTCTTACAGATGTAATGTGTCAAGGGTAAGTAATAAAATGAAATTAGACACGGAATTGACCACGTCGCGTAGGAATTGCCTCATAAAGTCTAATCGGTCTATTATCTGTGAGTGTTAGTTGAAGAAATTTGACAAGATTTACTGATTATTATTACCTTTCCGAACATATTTTCCGAAGTGAGCAAACGCTGCAGAACTTAACTTACTGTTTGCGATGTGCATGGAAACGTTGTAAATCGATCAAATGTGTATTTATTTAATTAAACTTTATGTAGATAAAAAGGCGAACCTAATACTAAAAGCATTCTCTGCCAGTCAACCATTAAGCAAGGCAGGTAGAAAAAAAACGGAGTATACAAAAATAAGGAATGACTGTAACGATTTAAAAAATAAATAACAATATTACAGTACAAATTAATCAGTAAACTATAAACACATTGAGCAACAATAGAACGTGTTGAAGTAAAACATTCTACGTTGTAGCAGCAATGGGAAGATTTCGTAATTATTTTTCTCTACACAAATAGAGGCTGCAGCAACTACTAGGGAAGGACGTGATAACGCTTGATTAAAGGCCAGTATAACAAACCACCTACAAACACACTGACCTAGCACCCCGCTGCCACCCTTAACCAACCCCACGCATCGCTCACGTAACTCACACCGATCAAAAACACTAGCCTTACAACACATGCACAGATGACGCATGTCTTTACACACACACACACACAATTCACACAAGTATAACACACGTGCAAGCCCTACGCGTATTAGAAGTGACGCACACATTCAAACTCACGTGCGCAACGCATACAGGAGTTAGATTTTCACGGACAGCACTACATTGCGACTCGTGACAATCATACAACATACAAAAACAACATACTCAACTTTTATTGATAAAACTGTGTAAAAATAATACTAGTAGTTAGTAATACTTAATATTTTAATATTACGATACTATTACCGCTTTATGATTGTTTTATATTTTATATCAATATAAATATCTATAATGTTTAACGTGTGCCGTTGTCATATTCCTACCATAATTACTACGTTGTTAACTTCACACTATTTATGTTTCTTTTATTGTCGTTTAATTAGTTAACAACTTAATAATGGTACAGTACATCACAGTAGGTAATTTATCATTACTACTCATTGAAATAATGTATTACTATGTAGTTATAAATCTAATGTTTTCGCACGTCGACATTATTACGAACGAAATAATAGTGCACAGTGTGCTGTGCTCATTAATACGACTGCACATGTAGGCTTTGTATATATGTCTATACGCACACATTCACAGTAAAGGCAGACTCCGCTGACGTCACGCGGCGGAGGGAAAAATGCAAAATGCAACACACATATGTACGAGTATACTCGTAGAATGAAAAAGTCGCAGAATGGCGCAAGGTTAGGAAATTTTTGCACAATAGCAAAAAAATTTATACCGAGCATTACACGACATTACAGGACGAGGTAATTAGTGTTGGCGTTTAGAACTTAAACATGTTTAAACGGAATTTATTTTACTTAAAAATGGTAAAAATTATACGCTTTTTACTTTTCCCTGGCAACTGCATTGTTATATCGCAGTGTTTAAGGAGTTTCCGAGTTTTAAGCATGATAAGTTCATCATGAAGATAAACTCACCATGCTGCATGCATCAGCGTGGTTTGTCGGAAATACGAATTATTCGGAAACCCATTTGTCGGTTGTTTACAACTGCATTTAAGGTTTCCAACGAGGTTTAACAATGTGGATGTGACTGTAAAATAGGAGCAGTACCTACAATACGAAATACAGAAACGTTCGTGAACATTGCCACTGGCGGCGACCAACTCAAAAACAGACCGAGCATTGCTTCACTTTATAAATCCCTTGCATAGGCATTGACTGGCCTCGTGGTCGAGTGGTTAGAGACCCTGACTGCAAAACCGGAGGTCGTGGGTTCGATTCCACGCCAGGACCAACATTTGTGTGATGAGCACATTTGTATGTTGTGTCTGGGCGTATAAGTACTATATTGTATGTATATATGTAGGTATGTTTATCAGCTATCCAGTCACCATAACACATCCATTAAATTGCCTAATTTGGGATCAGACAGCCGTGTGTGGAATTGTCCACAGTTATTTTTTTATTTATTATTTATTTTCTGTAAACAAGATAAAAACAGTCTACAATCGCCTATAGCTCGAGCGCTTCGATAATTTTGCTTATTAAAATTTAAATCAAGAACGTTTAAAATTTAAATTAAGAACGCTATCCAATATCACCGTCCGAACTATTACGCAATCAATATTCGTAAGTCGTTGCTTATATAGATTTAATTATTAACATTAATACAAGATTATTACTTCATATGTCAATACGATTTAACGGCGTTTTGGCAATGATCTACAAACATTCTATCAGTAAATATATGTAATTAATTGTTCTTAATACTGCAACAACATTGTTAATTAACGCAATGTAATAGATATTTATTAATTATATTGCAATATATATAATTATTAATTACATACTCGTGATACAACGATATAATTGTATTTAAACCTAATTGTCGATATACATTTAAAAACGAGTCGCAGACATAGATAGGCATTTTGCAAAAAACGAGGTCACGCGACTACGGGGTCATTATGCAAAGCTGCGAGTATGACCTACGTACTACTGTATTATGTATAGTGTTATTTTAATTATGTGATAGTGTATTTAGTATATAAGCTGCACGCACTATGATATTTTAGCCGTACGGCACAAAAAACGCCACTATATTGTAAGAACGGTTTTTGAATTGAATTTTCCGTACTTCTTCGCCGCAAAAACCCTTTGTATTGCAGAGCGATATTATGCTGTAGTTTTTTGGAAATCGCGTAGTATACCTACGCTTAAGGGTTGGCCCACATCTCACGGAATATGCTTCCGACGGAACAGACGAAGTATACTCGACGCACTAACGCATCATCGGTGAGGTGTGAAAGGTTGATTGTTTATATACTAGCGGCCCGCCCCGGCTTTGCACGGGTAGAAAACAGTATTTCTCCACTATTTAATGAATGTTAATTTACATATAAACCTTTCTCTTCTATCACTCTATCCATTAAAAAAACCGCATCGAAATCCGTTGCGAATTTTTAAAGATTTAAGCATACATAGGGACCTAGGGATATTGGGACAGAGAAAGCGACTTTGTCTTATACTATGTAGTGATTTGTCTGTTCTGGCGTTACCCGAACGATAATACGCGACGCATATTTCGTCAGATGTGGGCCGACCCTAAGTTGTACGGCGAAAAGTGTTAACGCAATATAATAAAGCGGGACGTTTTTGCCGTAGCGGTTTTTAGCCGCGCGGCGAAAATCGCAGTGCGCGCTTGGAGTTGGTATTAAAATGATTTTGAAATGTCCTTTCATTTGCCAGCAGGTAGCTGTTGACGTCCAAAGTAGCCAGCCCGCCGGCGTTTCGTTCTATCCCCGCTCCCTCCACCCCCTTCCAAGATTGCTGCCACCATGGGTCGGAAGAAAATACAAATATCTCGGATCACGGATGAACGGAATCGACAGGTCAGTATAACGTTCTGAAGGTAAAATATCATCTTTTAATACATAAAAATCCCGTATCACGATGTTCGTTTGCGATAATCTCCGAAACCATTGAACCGATTTCAATGAAATTTTGTAGAAATCTATTGTTTGGTACAACTTAAAAGACAGGATTTTTTTTCTTAATTGATAATCTCATTTTTCTTATTGCAAAATCACTGTTTTCTTATAAGACAACACTTAGTCGGATATCATGGTACGGGATGTTGACACATTTAACATATTACTTGATTTAACATAATTATCACCACGGCTACGCGTGGAAAGGTCCACTTAAAATTTAATATTTTTCAACAATTTTGTTGGTATAGAATTAAATATCACTATAAGGACGAAGAAAAATATGTCTAAGTCTACGAAGGAAATTATTTCCAAGTCTGCGAATCACAACTTAGTCAGCGGAGAATATGACCTTAAAAATGAATCGGGTATCAATTAGGAGTAAATCGTAATTCACGTAGCCACAGTTATGATGTATAGTTATGAATTTTACTATGTGGAAAATAAAAATATTATTATCGTTATTATAATGTGAAGGGTTTGTGCTCTATAGCGCACGAGTTTATGTCGGTACGAACATACGCGCTTAGAATATTTCGCTAAGAGATAATTATAACAAAAAGAAAGTAGTTGACCAAAGTTACATATTTTTCTAAGGACCGGTTACTTTTTATTGTTATTTTTTTACCGTTGCTAGTTCCAGCATAATTAGCGTGCTCCTACAAAGGTGTCCATAGTTTCCTTCTATTTTCGATTTATTCAACATCCATTTAAAATCTAGTATAGAACCACTTCAAGTTTATCAAAATCTTCGTTGTTGTTTTGTTTCCGAACGTTACATTACAATTTAAAATATTCCTCGCCAGTGTTGAAAAGGTTCAAATAAATTATCATATAGGTAAAAGATTTTATCACATAGGCAATTATAATGGCGCCAAGTTAACAATGTGGACGCAATGTGTCGTTAAACACAAGGTTGCAAAAGGGTGAAATGACCTTAGCGATCTGACCTAACAGATGTGGCGTATCTACTGCAGAACATTATCTGGGGGCAATGACCGCTCCCAGTTGTAATTTATTAATTATACGATTACACAGTATAGCGCCCTTAGCCACTTTAAACGGACCCATTAGAACGCGCTGCCATCTGATAAATGTCAAGCGGAAGCTCAGAGCCGAGGATCATTTTGGGTGGTCACGTAATAGGGTAGTCAGACGGCTCTAACGAAAGTTGCGAAGGTCAGGCCTTTTCAAACGCATTGACCCTTAATCTGAAAACATTTCGAAGTCTATCATTTTGACAACACCTTCAATTATATATAGTCTTGCTTATAAATAATTTACATTAAAGTATTTAATCTAATACGTATATGTTTTCTGTTGGCCTTGATTGTATCTTTTTTATGGATATAAAATAAAATAAAAATATTATAAATTCGCTTGGTAATTAAATATTTGCTTAATTATGCTTTCAATTAAATTAATTCGAAGTTCTTACAAAGGAATTACGAATATTCGACACTTATTCCTCTATTATTAACGGTTAAAATGTTACGAGAGTAAAATTATTTCAAACCTCTGAAATTAAATTGAGTTGTGAATGTCTTGCAATAACATAAAATTCGTAATTCGAAATACGTGTAAATGATGTCTGTATTAACATTTTATGTTACAACATCTTTTTGATTCCAAACGTCACAATCGCCAGATTCATTAGATACTCGTACATCTGAACAAAAGAATCCTTAACTATCACGTTGATCTTATTGTTAAACAGTGAATTAATTACTACAAAAGTTTTGTTAATTTAACACAGCGAAGCGGAATACGGTTTTAAGGAAAATCAACGATTAATTTACCCGTGTACAGGGAAACGCTCGTAGGAACTGCAATTTTTTATTGCGTTGCAAATGTCAGTAACAATGACGAACCCGCTAATTAATTGCGGTGTCCATGACCTAATAAACTGGCTGCAATAATTTTATTCGCTTAACACCACACAATAACGTATCCAATATATCCAATGTATCCCTATATCAAACTGTCATTTATAGTTCGAAGTGTACATGTCACGTGATCGTTAAGATTGGGACAATTAAGTTAACAATTTATTATGTGATACCATTGAAGCACGATTATTTAATATTCCGCTTCTTAATAAACGAATCGTATTGACATACTACTTTTCATCTGATTTATTAAATTAAAAATATACGACCAAGTATTACATAGAATAGTTAATGAGCTCGGGTAACCATAATTCCAATTATTGTTATTAGTCCCAAATTGCACCAATTGAATAAACGATAGTAAATTAACGAAATGTATCACTAACATTTCAGGTTACGTTCAACAAGCGCAAATTCGGGGTGATGAAGAAGGCTTACGAGCTCAGCGTGTTATGTGACTGCGAAATCGCTCTCATCATCTTCAGCTCTAACAACAAACTCTACCAATACGCCAGCACAGACATGGACAAGGTACCATACAAATGATTTAGTAATTTCTCTGTGCCTATTAATTTTGTATTGACTAAAATCAGACAGAGTTGAACCACAATATTGGGGAAAATGCCCAATTTTAACAAATGAAATGCGTGCAGTGAATCTGTTTTGCGAACCGTAGATTTGAGCGAAATATAACAATATATAATAGTTATTTTATAGTACAGTGATTAGGGAAAATTCACTTTATAAGTATGTTTTGCGAGCCGTGTAGGATTGTGGTAGCGGAATTTTTGTATTCTGAAATATAATGTGCATATTGGTACATGAAAATTCAAGCAATGCATGTAGACAGACATGAAGTTAAGATGAGAACTTTTAGCAATGCAACCGTAATATTGCAAAGTAAAAAAACTATGTGCATTATCACTGGGTACCTATACTATTTTTCAAAAGCTACATATCATAAAACTGCATAAATGTCCAATAATTTCACAGGTCATTGAACTACGCTTTTTCTTAGCATTACATTATTGTTTGTATACAGATTACAGTTATACTGAAAGGTTTTTTCACAACAATATTGTCGATATAATGTTATAAGCATTGCAGTTAACAACAGTACTTATGTAGCTTCAACTTACTTGATATACAATTCCCGTGTGATTTAATTATTAAACTACTAGTAAAAGTGCCAACTTTACAAGCCCTTAAATTTCAATTTTAACCTACAACTTACAAGTTTTCAGTGCTAGTTTCAATATCAGCGGACATTCAAACATAAAATGAACTTTGAAACCAAATACCAAAAAGGTCTTCCTTTGTGGGGACGCCTTTGTGATAAAATAAGCATAATTTTAAAAATATATTACAGTATAGATGAAAGTGTTGTCCAATTCACAGGTTCTACTTAAATACACGGAATACAACGAGCCGCACGAGTCGCTGACGAACCGAAATATCATAGAGGTACATTAAGTACGGCGTCATCTGTGTGCCCGTGATCGCAATGCAATGTCCATGCAATATTGACTTATCCCATTAACCGCGCGCTTTTACTCACAAACAACCCTAACGCGAACTTTTCTTGCTAAAATAATACCTTCCAAATTCAAATGATACCCCCCCCCCCCACCGACCCCGCCGCTAATGAATATGTATTCGTAGACCCCGCCCCCTGAAGTCAATATGTCGTAGATACAAACGAAGTTTATAGACTAGCGTAGAGACACGAGCCCAACCAGCATGACCCGTTATATCCTGTTGACTACGACGAAGTCCCGAACACCAGACACCGCGTTTTATACTAACAGTTTATGACCAGACACCCCAAATATTTACGTTATACCCTCCTTGTACAGCATGGGTTTTATAAACATATTTATATACATTTATTTTTTGTGTTTATTTGAATTAACCTACCTGATTCCGAGTTTTGATACAATGGTTAAGTCAGTGTTGTATCATTGCATTCGACACTACACACAAATGTACGCTAAAAAGTTTATCACATACAAATTACTTAGTAATAGCGCTTTGTAGATATTTGGCACTTATATTTTCTACCCTCCACTACATACTGTGACACTAAATTTCTAATGGATGTGAAATATTTGGTAGAACTAAGGAACACTAACGGTGTGTATAGAGGGTGTGTTAATATTTTAACTTTATAAATTAATGCATGCGAGTACAACGTCGAGGTGTTATGTACTTGGCCCATCAAGCCACCTGAGCTTGTTCCGCTGACACTTGCAGGCACTAACGAAGAAGGAGCATAAGAACGGAGTGATGTCCCCGGAGAGTCCCGAAGCCGAGCAGGAGTACAATCTGACGCCGCGCACCGAAGCCAAATACTCGAAGATCGACGAGGACTTCCAGATGATGATGCAAAGGAACAACCAGTTGAACGGCAGCCGCGTCGGCGTCGGCGTGACGGGCAGTAATTACAACCTGCCCGTCACCGTGCCGGTCGGCAGTTACGACCAGTCTCTACTGCAAGCTAGTCCGCAAATGCACACGTCTATCAGTCCACGGCCGTCGTCGTCGGAAACCGATTCAGGTAATGCATTTTTCAACTTCTCATACTGATATCAACTGGCCTAGTGGTCGAGTGGTTAGAGACCTTGACTGCTAAATCGCAGGTCGTGGGTTCGATTCCCACCCGGGATAAACATTTGTGTGATGAGCACATTTGTTTGTTCTGTGTCCGGGCGTAATAAAATGTGTATGTTTATCAGCTGTCTGGTCATCATAACACAGGCATTTAATTGCCTAATTTGGGATCAGACAGCCGTGTGTGGAATTGTCCCCAGTTATTTATTCATATATATCACACCGTAAGTGACAAACTCC
>DWGJ01005671.1:0-10171 GCA_018246895.1 Aspitha aspitha aspitha | reverse complement strand
AGCTATGAGTATGTACATGTAAAATCGATGTACAACCTGAAGCTAAATAAATATCAATATGTTTCATGACGTTCACTAGTTATGAAACCTTAATTTTCATATACGAGTATGTAGTCAAGGAAAATCAATATTGCCGTCAAAACCAATTCAATGCATATAATTCATATCGGTATATATATTACCATTATATAATTGTATGATACACTCGCATTGTGAAACAAAAGGCGTCTGAAAACAAGCTTTTTCCGTCGTTACATATAACATTGCATAGCAATGTTCTCTACGCATCGATGTCATAAATATCGATATATCGAATCGTAAATATAAGAAACAAAGCGGTACACACGTATAAACGAGCCTACATCTCTTAATGATATGTAGATTCCCTGCATTAGTTACATGACTGTGTTCTCAGTGAAAACATCTCGCAAACTGAATAAAGTTTATTTTGCTCTCAGTCAATGTTACCCTGCAAACGGAAATGTGTCGTACTCGTATGTATTTGAGTACGTTTCACAATGCATCAAGGTCTCCTTTTAGTTGTTCGAGATGGCGGTCCATTCCAACTCATTAAACAAGACATAATTTAAGTCTGTCCAGCTGTTACATGCAATTGTGTACTCAAATATAATGCGTTAAAGTAAACTTTCAAATGGCGGTTCTGTGAGTCGATATCGCCTTTTGTCCTCGCTGTTCAGAGTTCGTGCGCCTGATCTTTCATACCAAATTGTGCTCAATAGCGGCGTACTTAAAGTGCAATTTAATTTGATAGCGAGAGGAAATTGAGACATTAGAAATCTCCGAGCGACTATTACCGTGTTCTTTTAACAAATGCACGACGGCGTATAGAGTAAGATGTAACTTTGTGCTGGCGTGCATAAATAAGGTCCGAAGAAGTATCGGTTATTTTAGTACCGGGACCCCAGGTGGGCGGAGACCCGTCGTAAATCATCGCCAACAATTATTAAATTATCTTCTCCGTTGACATTAAGTAATTGTTTTGGTTGGTTCGTGATCATAACTGGCGCGCCGAGCGATGAGCTATCGTTTTTAAATTGTCGTTCTCTTGTCCTTAAATTCCTTTGTTTGAAAATATGTACATTATAACGTTATTGAATAATGGTTCCCGTTTAAGATTGATCTTACTCCGAGTATTTTATTGACAGGGATGTATAACTCCCAAGTATAAATCGCTCGGTTCAAGGCGTGGATCGTTATTTAAGACAAAATACAGATAGATATTACACAAAATGACATATGAATGAACCAATACACATATAGGTATATTAGTTATTTGATTGCAAAATAAACTTCCGAATTAAGTATTGAAATTATACTTTTACCATAAATATTATATGTATAATTGCTCTCATTACAGAACTTAGGTTCATAATTTTATGCAATCTTAGCATTCAGTGAGTTGCACTTTATAAAGAGTTATATTCATGAATATTCTGAGAACATTCGCCGAGGACATGTAATTGCATCGTTTACTTGCAATTACGAGGATAAAATGGTACAAAATCTTGTTTATATTATTTTCATGTACCATTAATCATGGTCTGTGGTGTAAAGGATCTTTATGTCAACCGATTCCGACATGTAGTTATGTATTAATTATGTATGGTGTACGGAGTACATACCTACATACATACACCGTGTACGTACCTAATGTATAGATAATACGGACGGAAATATAAAGTTACTAGCTGTGTCCGCAGCTTCGCATGCGTCCCAATCAATATTTTCCCGTTGTTGCAACATTTGTCATTGCTGCTCCACTCCTATTTGTCGTAGCGTGATATCATACAGCCTATAGTCTTCCTCAATAAGTGGAATATTCAACACAATTATAGTTTTTCAAATGGAACCAGTAGTTCCTGAGATTAGCGCGTTCAACCAAACAAACTCTTTAGCTTTATAATGTTAGTATAGATTAAGTTTAATAGGTTTTAAAGGTTATAAAGGATCCATCACTTACATCAGTTCACGTTTACAATAGTCACTCTTTCGTGTTATTCAAACGATTCGTCTTTAATTGTTGCAAAATTATTTGAAATCGGGACAAAAATTAAACTATATGCTAGCGTCAACTACGCACTTTTCTATAGGTGCGTTAAATTCTTCGAAAATGCTTTTTATTCCCATTACAATACTGTAGGTATAAGCATTATTATATTAAACACATATATTTTAAAAAAAGAACGCATAATTGTCATGGTCGTGGTCGTGTCGCAGTCGTTAGTTCCGAATGCTCGTTGCAATCGGGTCAGACAAGCGGGCGTTCGGGTAATGAATCAAGGGGGTAATTAACTAATACACTTATCACGGCCAAGTGTGTATGTACATAAAATCGGAGCGGAATCGAGCTGAAGTAATTCGATTGGAATAGTTTGAAGATAATGGGGAAAGTTTAATCGTATGTTGGGTGTACGGAGAGAATCGAAAGGATTTATTGCCGAAGATTACATTGCACGTTAGTAATGTGTGAATAACGTTTAACAAAACTGTTTTCAATAATGTTTTCTGGCAGTTCACAAGCTTTGCAAATCACATGAACTAATGAAATAAAACAGTTCTTTTAACTACCATTTGTTTAATTGTTTTACCCAACTAAGGAGTATTACGGCGTGCTTGAATAGGTACCTACTATGGAATTTTCTCCCACTTTATTGTAACTATAATATATCGACTGGTCGTAATAATAAATGGCATTGTCTACATCTAATATGTGTTTAGTGAGCTGGAACAGATTGAGAGTAGCGTAGTTCTTGTAGTTCCAAGTTTATTTAGTTGACCTACCTAGAAGAGTCTCGGCAGAAGACACGGGTTTCAAAAACATTAACAATTTCCTTCGCCTCTGTAGTTTATGAATGCGCATATTGTATTTAAAAAAAAGAAAGATGGATCCCAATTTTTACACTATTACAGTAAGAACTTAATTCGATCGATTGCCATAACTATGCAATAGTTCTATCATCATTACTTAAAATATTTCTTACAAAAATCAAGTGACATGTTTAAGTGGTACTTAACCACTGTGGCACATGAATATGCTAATAATAGAACACGTTACATTAACAATTACGTAAAATCTGAACTCGGACCTCCACAACTAGTTTGTTACCATTTGCAGCGTAGCTTATACCATACAGAATGGGATAGCATACCGTTTGAAACAGTAGGCGAATATCTACATACATCGTGAGTTAGGGTTGTCAGGCAACTTCTAACTTTTAATAACAATATTTATGAATAAAAAAAAATCCTTTAACAACATAGACAGCAACCATTGAAATTATTTGAAAGGTCATTTGTTGGTGTTGTTACCCCCAGGTTTGACTTTAAATGCCATCTTAAATATTCCTGATATCCTTCTACCACATTCTTGCAGCGTGATACAGCCAGCGCAGAGAAGTTAAGAGCAAAGTCGAGATCAGTTTCATCGGCAAACTACCTTCATATTTTACTATCTAAAACCATGTATAATACGAATACGATAATTGCAGATATCATGAACGTGGCAACCCTAGCCCCATAGTAACCAGTTGATTGCACATTCCCGATTCTATCAGGGCCACATTATTGTCTTAATTGATTCGTTTTGTTTCCCGCTGCTCAGCTCGTGATTAAGCTCGATTTACTACCTAATTTCGATCCGAATAGAACTCTACAGTTCTTTATAACCTCCATAGGTAGAGTTCACCGCAAAAGCGCTAGACTGTTTCGCATAACGGGTTTATAGAGGTTGAATTTAGCTTGTGCCAATATAAAGTGTAGGTTTATTACTCCCGTGAAAATAAAAACATATAAGTTTCTTTAATACTTTATGAATATACAGAAAAAAACTAAATAATGCTGCACACTGTGCACAGTCGGGGGATAGTGTTTTAAAAGCGTGTTATGTAGAGTGTACTATGTGTATTATATATTTCTGACAATATCACAAAGCTTACGTTGCAAAACGAACTGAATCAATCCGAAAACAATAATACAAAACTATTAATTCCTGCGCTCGGAACACGGCGAGTTGGCAAAAATGGCGTCGAGCGCGGCGCGTACGTCATAAATTTGAATATTTCTGTAAAACAAAACCCGCGGGATAATATACTGGCTTATTGTCAACGGCGCAGCAGAAATAAAGAACAAAAATCGAGGATTCTGTGTCCGACTGCCACTGGCATAGAGTGCGCGTGGACATAGAGAGTCGTGTGTTATTGAAATGCTTATGACGATTCTCACGTAATTTTCTTTTAAATACGCATACTTTTTGTACATATCATTCACTTACAATTGTATAATTTCTTCTAGTCTTTTTCATTACTGATTGTTAATTGGAGGTCTACAAACCCTTGTATTTACATTCCAAAAATGCTTTGGATTATTTATTTGATTAGAAATAAATTATATACCAATTCACATCTAGTGAGTGTGTTGTCTTGTATATAAATATTGTGAGCGTAATTTTATTTATTGGCCAGGACTTTGAGCAAGATAAAAGAGGCCATGTGTATGATTTACTGTTTATAAAGTCACAATCAGTTCACATTAAATTTTGGGGTCAGGGATGTGACTTTTTAAAGTTTCAATTAAGAGTGAAACGGATATCAAGTAAATTATGCAAAAGAATCTTTGAATTACAATTACCTTTTGTTAGTAATAATGAAATGCAACCATAATTATTCTACGTTTACGTCATCGTATTAAAATGTAAATTGATAAGACGTATTCTTTTTATTATCTCAATCACACAAACATACTTCATATTTACTAAATTAATTAAAAGTAATGTTAATAAGTGGAGAAAATTTGTAAAAAACCAATTTAACTGATTCCGATTAAGATTATTTCATTTGCTACATTACTCTGTGCTGAAATAAAGACATCGGGAATGTTAATATGCAAGCGCGGTTGGCACATCGCGTATACACGCAGTAATAATGTTCCTTACAAAACGCGCTAGGGATACACATCATATAGCTGCTCTATAAATATTAACATTTAATAGATCCAGTCGTCCTCTTCTCGTGGAATACGAAGGAAATATCAATGTTAAAAATACTACATTAGATACAAGCGACAAGATATTATTTCAACGATTTTTTTCTTTAATTAAAGTAGGTACCTAATACAACGACCTATCAGACGGTGAAAGATATTTAAACATATAAATAGTTTAGTATATTTACTAATATTGAAAATAGGTTTTTTACATTCTAACCTTAAACTTGTTCTAAAAAAATACGAACGAGGGTTTTGTTATTGTTCAATCTAGAATCTTGAAATTTTGCAGATAGGTTCTTTATGTTGTGTAAGCGAGCATTACAAAGAAATTTTGAACAACTTCAGTTCGGAAGTTACACGCCTGAAATTTTACACTCATGCACGAAGTAGCCGGCAAATCCTAATACGTATATACGTTTAGGTAGAGGAGTACTTACATAAGTTTAAAGAGATTGCTTGGATGTGTTAATCTCTGATACTTATCGGATTTCCCACAAGTTGTGTCATAAATATTTACTATAAATTGTTTCATCAAACAAGTCACAGAATCGTTATAGATTAAAATGCTGTGTCGTTGCTTTAAATTGAGATGTCGTCTGCTGCGGCCGTGTACATTGTTGTCCGGTGCTGAAATGTTGTGCTAATATTGTAGTGTTGTTGTTGTTGAACAAACCCTCTGAGTACAGAGTGCTCCGTGACCTCAGCAATTTATACATAAGATATAATTACGAATTTTTATTTTAGCAATAAACAATACGAGTGTATTATTAAGAAAGGAAATCTTTAAATAATATATTCAAATTACGACTAAATATATTGAAAATCATATGAAATTGAATTCTTTTCCCTCAAATCTGCACTTGACTAGAGTAGCAGAATGTACCCCTAATCCTCTCTCATGTTAAGAATCCAATGAGCATTGGTAGTGTTAGTGCTGAGCTCATTAGCTCAGAATGCAATTTGTCCTGTAACAAGACTGCTTCGGTATCATCACCAATAAACTCAGCTTGAGCCTAACCCTTAACCCTCCGCACTCAACTCTCCTGGTTACTTTCTTTCTATCGTAAAGTGCTCTGATTACTACATCATAATTAAGGATATATTACGCAAATATGACTCACCACCAACTCACTCTGTAATACAGGGTGTTCTACAAGATAGACCTTGTGGCTAAACTTAAGTATTGATTGCTACTAAAGTTATCTGTATTCGTAGAAGTGCTCAAGATTCGAGTCTAAATAGAACACTAGAATGTTTACAGATACAGATTATATAACATTGTCAACATATCGAAATAATTTAACGTGAATTTTTGTTTCGGAGATGACTTGACTCGGTTTATATTTACTAAGTTTAAGATGTTTATTAACAACTAATTTAGTTATGATTAACATTGTCAATTTATTTACATAAATTGTCTTAAATAAAAGATAATTAGTATTTATTTTATAATAAAAAGCGAAGTAAATCTCGTCGAATCCCACGTAGCCAAGTCATCCGTTGTTAAACGATGTCACATCCATCTTTGCAACTGCTTAACGAAGCTCCCATAAGCATGCCATGAATAAACACAGTTAATTAAAACTTTATACACTAATTAGTGTTTTTTAATAAGCGTACTGTGTATGAAGCGAGTACGCGCTGTACATGACACGCCAGTTAAAATGTTTGTGCCCCAATTTGGAAGGGTTGAGACGATTTGTGCCTTTACAAGTCGACCACTGACTTATAAAGATAGGGTTGTCACTTGTTAACTTGTCAATGTGACCTGTACCTGTCTTAAACCTAAAGCAATATATGAATGAGATTTTTGTTCCTCCATATATAAGAAAAAGGAAAATTAAATAAGGTAGTTTATTAAGAATTTAGTAGTAAGTGTATTGAGTATCTATTAAATTTAAATAGAAGATAGAACTGACTTTAATACAATTAATCCATCAATTCCTCATGTCAATTGTTATGAAAATATATATTTTTATTTTTGTAGCAGACAGATAAATCCATGAATTGCATTATTTTATATTCAAAATGTTCATTCTTAAACCAATTAAAAAATACAGTTTCCGAGTATTGCAAATTATTCAAAGATTGTTGGCAACCCTACAGAGTTCGCTTCCAAATACGGCAGAACTACCTTAATGAGGACGAAGTAAAGCATAGCACTAGGTTTTATTTACAAATGAAGGTATTTATTGTTGGAGCACTTCGCAGGCATGTTTAATTGATGGCGAATACTGCAGAATTACTGCATGTTAGCGACAGTTGTTGTGTAACTTTAGCTACTTACATACAGGTACATATTCAATAACGTGAATGGCCTTACGTACGAATTATATAATAGGGATTTTTGCAATATATCATGTAACTAATAGATTTGTGTTAATATTATTAATTAATATTACACTGGAATATAATTTGTCTACACATGTTAGCTTGTTGAATTCTATAAACAAAGGTTATATGTACAATCATGTTCCAAATCCTTGTAATTACAACTCGCGTAATACCTCAGATTGGTTAACAGCTCTAGGAAAATACCTTTTATGTGAACCATAGACTAATAAAAAAGAGACAGTTTTGATTGCAAATTATTATTATTATTTAAAGGAACTAATTTGCAGCTACAATTATTCCGCACAATCACAATGATTCCTATTCTACCTATTTCTAACGGCAAATAGGTCTTCTATTAGTACACTGTTCGTATAGGGTGGTAGACCTACAAATTGAGACATGAAGTGATATTAATCGAACGGCAACACATGCGCATTGACCTCATTATCCCGTTGTATCTGAGATCATATACAGAAGCTTTTGGATAGTAATGAGCGTTTACAATTACGCGACTTGTTATTGTCTCCTATTGTTTTTCTATTTTAATAGTATAAAATATTAGCCATTGTCATCGGTCAGGTTTAGTTACTTTTTTGTAATAAAATGAAATTTAATAGTATGGTGCACTATTTGAGGAAAACTTCTAACAGTTGAAGGGTGAGTTGATAGACTACTGGCACTCATATCTTCGTCCTCGTAACATAACTATATGGTAGAATACTTTGGTATTAATATTATTTAATAACAACGTATTCTACCATATAATTTGTATTCATTTGTTAATAAGAGTATAAAATACAGGACACCAATTTTATTTTCGACTAGCCCTCATTTCTGTACCCAAAAACACAAATTCGTCGAAAATTGATGATGATGAATTCAGAACAAAAAATAATACGTAACGTACAAGCCTTTTAAAAGACGGCGACAAACAGTGTTATCTCTCCTAGAAATCTGTTTCGTCCTTTGATCAGAACCTATGTTAATACCTTTACGGTTTGCTTTTCAAATATAAACCATATATGGACGGGTTAGGGTCGATCTGGTGTGTTTAGAGGTCTATTATGGGACTTAGTATGGACCCCATTGTTATTTTCGTACGTCATAGCCATCAAGGAGCGCGATGAAGGGAGCCAGTTAAATATAATTAGTTGTTTGTTATCTCGATTTTACTATTCGCATTTGGATTCATATAGAGAACGCAAAATGATTCTAATTCGGAATAAACTATGATAACCAATACATGTCTATTTATTTTGTAAGCAACGACCTATACATATTCCTAAGTGCTAATCAACAGAAACAAAGTTACAGATTAGTTATATATCAAAGGCCTGTGGTAATTCTGATTATATTTAACCCATTTGAAGATTCGATTGATCTTTTATTAGCAGTAAATGGGTTATATTAATTCTTTAATCATACTCTGCTTTGGGTCACTGTTTAGCTTGTTTACTATGTCAACCGAATTACCGAATTTCACAAATATCTTACAAAATTTTAAAAGAATTTCATAAAGTCAACGTCAATAATAGATGAATATAATAAATTATTCTATACAAATATGTGATTTTTCCAGAACGAATACAGCTCTATATAAATCCATCAGATCACGACAGGCTCCGTTATCACGGAGTACGATCACGCTTGATGTGTGATGAATGAACGTTTTGTCATGTTAATACACACAGATTATATAAAACTACTGATTGGACAGTTATACCACAACGCAATGTCGACTCTAGTAAGAGGTGTTTAGGTTGAATTTACAAGAAATAGTGAAATTTGAAGTTCCCAGTTTTCGGTTTGTTATCAGATACAGGATGCTGAAATGTGCAGCCAGTGAAACTGTTTAGTTTATGTCATCTTGTTTTACTTAGTCTGTATGCAATTGCTCTGTTTATAAAGCTCGACATTCGCTTCTAAGTCTACGATATTTTTAAACTAATACTAATAGTTTTATAAGTAAATTATGATAAAATTAGTAACATAACTCTTATAAGGAGTTATCAATTAAAAGAAATTGCAACAGTCCCCAAGCAATTACTTACAGCATTAATATCTCAATCAACATCATACTTGACCCGTTAATTATATTAAGTTTTTGTTTAATAAAAATAAACTGCCTGTATAAGCATAAACAGTACACGTGTACTTGCTTTATCTGAGATTGGATGTCAAAGCTAAGCACATTGAGCTTAAAGCGGGAAGGATTGTGTAAATTGCTCGCGAATGATTTATTAGACATATGCTGTAATTGATCGAGATTAGGTTTACGATGATAATAATAACGATTCACTAGACGCACGAAGAGTTGTCCAATTGTCATAGGTTTTATTTGTTTCGTTAAGCTGTTAACAAATGTTGTCCAAAAAATTCCAGGAAATTTTTGTTATAAATATACCAGTAAATACTAACTCCTGATTTACACATATACAATTTTATTTTCCCCTACAAATAGGCATTATCTATGACGTTTGTAAGGAAGGGTGCTAGGCTATTTAGTGCGTTGATAGGTTTTTTGATAGATGTAGGCCTACTCTACCTACTCATAAATCGAAATCGCAGCAAAATGGTACCAGTCAGCCTTACTTTTAAATATTGGTTATTATAGTGAAATTTAGCTTTTGTTAGACTTGTGATAGAAATTGAAGATTTCTCCTCAATAATGATATTTCTTAAGATTGATAAGCAGTGCCAATGTGCAAAGAATGTCTCAAACTGTAATTGTTTTACTGCTATTTGAAACTTAAAAGTAGTATCGCCTGAGTTGACTCGTGTTGCTTATGATGTGCTAGTGTATTTTAGTACTATCTTTTGTAAAAATGACAAT
>DWGJ01005670.1:0-10173 GCA_018246895.1 Aspitha aspitha aspitha | reverse complement strand
ATACAGTCGGGCGTCAGTAAATTATTTTACAGTTTTGAAGATAAAAAACTTGAGACATGCATACGGAAAAAAACTTAAATCCTAGGGGGTTGTGTGAATATTAGAAATGCGTACAACATACAATAGGAAAAAATCATAATTCGGTATATTGACGGGTGTGTCTTTGAAATATGTATATGGCAGTGATCTGTTGAAACTCCGTAAATGGCAAACGCAATTCAACAGTTGCAAAACAAAACTGCTCCAACCTGATTCTGACTCAGAAACTACGCAAGTAGGGACATATAAACTTTTTTGATCACCTGTAGGTACAGAAAATCGTCATTATCACTGAAACAATATTTATGTATGTGTATATCTCAACAAACTTAAGGATTTAATATGTGTATAAGAATAATAGTTTAAGTAAATCGTCACATTTTTAATATTCACTCGGCATACTAGTCTATTAAAACAATTGTAGGGAAATATTAGAACAAGGAAGGTACCAATATTGTAATAGGTAGCTATAATAGTACAAAACGGTCAAGTAGCTATCACTGAGTCATTGTGACGCTATCTGTGGCAATATGGTTATGAATGCGAACATGTCGATAACGAACACAAGAAGCTAGGCGTTATCGGTAGACACAAACTGGACAGATAAAATACAATTTTAAAGAATTACATTGACGAAGTACTCTCGACGTTTTAATATCATGCGTTTGGTTTACACTTTAAAAAACAAAATTTTTTTTCAAGTAATTGTTGAGCCAGTCGCTATCTGTTGATACACAAAATGTCAATTCGTTAAACCATCGCAGTAATTTTCGCTTTCTGCATATTAATCAATTAAATACCCGTATCAGTTTGTTCCCCTATTCTGTAAACCATCTTTCGAGCTGATTCACATTCAAAAGTACGTATATATACGTAAGTACGTACATAACATGGTACAATTGATAGAATACAGCGATTCATTTTGTTCGCAATTCAAGTTTCTGTACTAATTACAAATACTGTTATCCTAAAACAATGAACACAATTAGTAAATATAAGATGATTAATATTCTATTCAGAGCTTTACATAAAGAGACAACCGATAAGGCCAGTGGCAGGACTATACGTTGTGATTAATATTGTCTTATTGAAGAAAAATAATATGAACATCTGGCATAGTATGGTTGAGAATAATTACAATGCTATTTGCGCTGTCAACGTTGAACAATTATACATATTTACCCACCAGTAGACCGGACCACGCGTTGCCGTGGTTATATACGTTAAATCATTTATGTCAAATATGTCAAAATCCCGTACCGAGATGTTTGTCCGACTACGTGTTGCCCTATAAGAAAACATTGATTTTGTAATAAATATGAGATTATCAATTGAGATAAAAATACCTATCTTTTAAGTTGGACCAAACAATGTATATCTACAAAATTTCATTGAAATCGGTTCAGTGGTTTTGGAGATTAGCACATCGTGGCACGGGATTTTTATATATATATATATAAGAGATAAGGATATTAAGAAATATTTAATGAGTCACTATTTTACAAGCTTTATATTAACTTGCAATGCATGTTTTTCCGGGAGGGAATCTTGCTACTGAAAACCGGTTGAGCTGAAAATTTGTATATTCCCTTATTCTCAACTACAATACATGCCTGGCTATGTGACGACATTCTAATTCCAATATGGCGGATTATGCAAGATAGCGGACTAGTTATTTTTTGTGCACTACCACAGTATGGGTATTAAATGAAGAGGATAATAGTAATTACCTTGCTGAGGAGACCACGCATTTAATTAAAGCTTGTTTTTAAAAAGTTCCTTTTAACATTCATTTATTGTTGCAGAGCTTGAACATACACGACTACGACCTGCCAAATACTACAAGCAACTTGATTGTGAGCGGCGGAGACGCTTTGCTGATAGATGCCAACTCATTTAGTCGACTCCGTGATATGAGGCAAATTTTCTTCCGCGGCATTCATGAGATAATCTTACGAAAGTCGACTGCAGTGGACCTTAGTATTGTCAGCTTGTACATGGAAATTGATCGATGTGACATCTTGAAAATCGAGGAGATGGCGTTTAGCAAAATAAAAGGTACGAATTTAATTTTAAGCTGTGCTTAATATAAAAAAGCTAATTTACTATGCTATGCCCAATGTATTAATTGCGATTGACTTTGATCCATGATATAAAACGTTATGGTCATGTTAGCTTAAAAGTAAAATCACTAAAAGTATAGGAACTTCTAGGTTTCAACTGGAATACTAACACTGCGAACCACCACGCGATTTATTAAAATTTGAATACGTATTCATGTGTCGCCAGAATAAAAATAGGTAAGAAGAAAACGATAAAAAGATAAGCCATTGTATAAGTTAACAAGAATATCTAGCTTAATAAACTTTTTGATTTTGATTCTACTAAATTATTGTTATTATTGTTGTTACTATTGTACCATCTATGTAGATAGATGTCACGCTGTAAAGTATTAAGAGTACAGTATTACAAACCTTTGAGACCTTGACCGCGTAAATTGAGGGTTGTAGGTTCGATTTTCTTTCAAGACTAATATTTTTGTGGTGACCGAGTATCGTAAATAATACTACCATCTTAGCCCGTAACATTTGTTTTGCCTTGATTATTGTCAGTAATCACTCATGCGACTGAGTCACAGTGGGAGTTCGCAATTATTACGAGCGCCTTTAGGTTTTCAGACAATTGTTATATTAAAACAATTACATGTGTATATTTAATTGGGACTAAACACGACCGAGATATTTTTAAGCTTTGTTCTAGATAATATGATACAGGTTCCGTAGTGGGTAAAGAGATCTGTATTATTTATTACCACTTAAACTATGTAAAATATGTCTGAAAACCTTTACCTTTGAGTAATACTTGTAATACGTTAAACATTACATACCTATATTACATAAGTTAAAAATCGTTTTAGGTAAAAGCTAACTGCACAATACTTTTTATAGAGCTAGTAATATACAAATTACAAACCAATAGTTTTACATCTATTCGAACCTGTTCGGCCAGCACACACCGTCAAAGCCGCCAATCCATTAATTTGTACACATCGTACCATTGAATTCTCTTTGTCATGTTAGATTTGGAAATAACGTAACTACGTTGGATAGTTATTCATCAGTGAAAATATTTTAAATTTTGCAACTCATGCAATAGAACGTAAAATGTGTCTGTTACAACAATATACTGTAGTGTAGAGTTAATATAACAGAGTTTTACAACAAATACATAATAATATTTCTTTTATGATAATCATCCAAGCGCTGCTCGCTAATGCTTGCGTTAAAACTTTTAAAGCTTAGGTTTTAAGTGAAAGAAACGGTTTTTAAAATTAAACGAATTATCAAAATCCAAAGAATACATGTAGTTCAGACTTATTTCGTAGTAACTACTTTAGGAGGACCTCGTTTATTAGGAAGTCTTTAAGCGTAGTAAGATAAACAACAGATGCTTCCTCACTGAAAGACGTAAGCGTGACGACTTGAGTTGACCATTGTATTATTTCGGAGTCATTTGATTTCTTCATTTAAAGCCGATTGCGAATGCTGAACATATTGCGAATAAATTAATACTTAAGTCTGATTGCTGTACAAAAATATTATATCTGTGCCCCTTAAATTGGAGACACCTACATTTTGTGTTTGTCATTTGTATCACGCTAACATTTTATATTCAACTCAATAATATTTCTCGTAACATAATTATTTTGCTCCTGTCGCGATAAAAGTGGTTCAGTGTATATTTTTACCTATTATAACCTTTTTATCTATTATAAAGCTTTACAATAGAAAATAGTAACCGCGCAGGGAATTACAAGTAAAAAAAAATACACGGCGATGGTTACGACGTGGTGTCGTCACTAAATCAAACCAACATGTGCATGGAGACACTGCAATGACGCACTTCGCATACCGACCAGACTAAAATTTATATGACATATAACATTTGTATATAGCAAAGTTAACGATTAAATGAGACGAACATCTTTATCACAACATAATTATCATAATTAACAATTCAAATGTAATTTCAAGGCAACAGGGAGGGAGACTGCTAATGCGAAAACCTGTCCAATTACTTTCCAAGGAAATGAACATGAGCTTTAGTCAATACTATATTAAAGGGGTTTCCTTCGAGAAAAGTTAGAAAGCATTTTTTTAGAAATTCATATTTATTACTTTTATAAATATGTACACCCACATTATAGGACGCGTGCATTTTTCACACGCATACCTACATATGTATGTATTTCACCACCGTAATAAAATTTGATCACCACTTAAGAACATAATGCGGTTAGTTGTTTGACAACGCGTCTCATATAATTACTAATGAGTTTCAATTGGTGTTAGGTAATTGTGTTATGCGCGGAAATTGTATTAAAGTTACACGGAAATGATAATTTCATTCATCACATTGATTAATAATTGATCTATGTTATTTCTGGGAACCTTAAACGTTTCGATGATGTGCGTTATGTCGATTGATATGACTACTTAAACACACGGTGGACTGTAAAAAAACTAACGTAATATCGAATCGTGTATTCAAACTGATTCATCGCTATTAGTTTTCAAATCAGTTTCCAACAGGGGACCATCTTCGATGCCAATAGGTTGCTAGCAGCGGTCCGGTAGTCCCGCAGACCGTAATCTATAAATATATACGTTTGCCCGATTCGGCATTCATGTTTTACAGAATAATGACTCATGAGACGAGCGAAGCGTAATATAAAAAGAGAGTGTGTAACGGAGACAATGGCTACGTTTTTGTTTGTTAACGGGCGTTCATGTCTGTCGGCATAATGTGTATTTATTTACATATGATGCTGTATATTGTAGATGTCATTAAATGTCAATAAATTAAATTAATGTCTTTTAGATTTTGTTACATAATAATGTATTAACTTGCCTAGCGAAATCGCCCGGTGAATTTGTTTTAATAAAAAAAAATATTTATTTTATATCATGTCATCTTACAGACTGATCATAGTTTGATGAGAAACATGGTTCAATTAAGTTTTTTTTAATTGCAGGGCCGCTATCAATTGAAATTAAGAATTGCAATAAGGTGTACCTTGAAGGAAAAACATTTTCATGGCTTTTAATGATAAACATCACTAATGTAAACGAGTTGCATTTAAGTGACGGGTCCTTCACCTTGGACTCCACGGCAGGAAACGTAGGTGAACATGGACCTGGAATGTCGGTTAGTACCTACCTATGATAAACTCATTGTGATGCTGTGCAGTTATTTTGTAAGTCTCTAGGGTACAGCGAATATCCAATTTGAGCAATGCGCGATTATTCTGTAAAATGTTTGCGATAGCAGCTCACAGATTTTGCACTAACAAATTAGTGTAACTTCACAATTTTTAATTGTTATATACGTAATAAATGTCGTGTTTGTATAACATTACAATATGTTGTTGTTTCAGATCCATATGAACGATGTACGTATTTCCGAGCTTCCTGCGCGAACCTTCGGTTCTTCCGCTGCGTCCGTCATATTGAACGCTGTCTCAATTGGCACTATTAAGCAAGGAGCCTTTTCGGCAAACACCTATAATATCGTTATGGCCCTAAATTGTTCAGTTGGCCATATTGAAGCAGAAGCATTTGCACATAAATCACTGATAAATAGCTTGTACTTCGAAGGATGCCGCATTCGCGAGCTCGCTGCTGAAGCTATGCGTTCAGCCGTGGCAAAAATGAACATTACGGGTTCAAAGTAAGTAACAAATTCGTAAAAGTAATAAGTTTATATTACACGTATACTTATATAAACGTATAAATTATTTTCTATGTGCATCATTTAATGGCACTTAATATTTCAGCTTCAACATTATACAAAAGGGAGCAATAAATGCTACTGTAGTCTCAGTGACTATAATGAACAGCGAATTTCACAAATTTGCCGAGGAAGGATTTGTTCTATCGTCATCGAACAAAATTTATATGAACGGCAACAAATTTGATGAGCTATCTACCAATGCAATTTCAGCTCCTGGTGGCTCTGTAGATGAGTTAGTCTTTACGGAAAATGAGATCGAAAAGGTGCATCCTGGTAGTCTTGGATTCATAGGCTCTGCTTACAAGACATATCCATCTAATGTTATGTACAAACAGAATTACTATGGACACCCGTGTTATTGTAATATTTCTCAAAATATTGCGGAAGCTCTGGATGTTTCATCTATGGAACCGTTTGTATATGAAAGTTTCTGTACGATAGATGATTTTTTCGCAATATGTTTCAATGTTCCAGAAAAAAACATTCCGATAGCAACCTTCGCAGAAAAATTATGCTCTGCTAATCCGAATATTCAATGCGATGATATTCTTGTGCGAAGAAAAGGGGATGCAGCCACGGAAATGAAAAATCCAAGATTCCCCCATCAAAAGCCAGAAAATGAAGAAACAGGCTTAAACAAACGCGACAAAAAAGTGATTGGCATTGTAATAGTAACGGTCTTAGGGTGTGTCATTATCGTAATAATCATAAGTTTAATAAGGTGGATGAAACGTCGAGGTCAATGTTCAAAATTAAAGAATGCCATAATATCTTGCAACGCGTCTTGTGGAGCTTTTTGTAACAGGATGATATTATGCCGACGAAATAGTGGAGACATAATCGACAGACGAAATAGGTCAATGTCACAACTTACCGTAGTTGAATATTCAGAACAACAACGCTTGAATGAACCTAGGGCTCAAATTCCTATTCAAGAGGCTGTATCACCCAATCCACAGCCAAACAATATTGATTTTGTATCTGTGGCTGATAAGATAACACAAACTATGCCTGAGGAACTAACAAGAGAGCTGTTAGAAAACTTAAAAGTAAAGCTCGAAGACCCCGAAAAGTACATGGAGGCACGTGAGCTGATTGAACATTTGTACGATATTATAAAAATTGAAAATAATCCGAATCCTCCGCTTCATGTGGCAAGGACCGTAGAAAACATCTACGAGCTGCCCTTTCAGAACACTGTTGCGAGAGTCGGTAAAAACAAAAAACAAATGAAAAGTATTGGAACTAAGACACCATCTATCGAAAACCTTTTGCCACTCTCGCCTTACTACCGACAAACTGCTCTAGCCCATGAATATTTTGAACCCAAGGATTTCGCTGTACATCTTTACGCTGAAATAATCCATTATGATAAGGAGAAAAAGCTGACGTTGGGTGCTATTCCAGACCTCGTAGCCGAACCAGAAATGCCCCGAGGACCGTACCTTCGAGCAGTTCGCGAAAAAATTGCTACTAGTGCTGATAATAGCCCAACGGGAAAAATGTTTAATCGGCCTCTACCCCAGAAACCTGCGTCGGATGCTGGTGAGGGTCGCTCAGATAGGTTTGATTGAGATCGATCGCTGGTTTCGGAGTATACTTTGGATTCAATGACGACGACGTGCAATGCAATCACTTAACCGTGTTGTACTCTCATTTAACAAATGACCTGGAATTCCTCTGTTTACTTAGCCCTTGCGTGAAGGAGTAACGTAAGGAGGCGTACTGCCTACGCGGAATTCCCGCTTAATTGTTTCTTTTGCTGTGATATTAATTTTGATTATTTTACTTTTAACATAGTTATTAAAATATGAGTGAGTGTGTCACGCCAGACACGTTGTATGTTTATTTGTATATAATTTAAGTCTGATTATTTAATCCTAAATTCCACGGAACTTCATGTGCCACTTTATTAGAAACGTTAATTAATTTTTAATATACAATTCGTTTGCACTGCCTTTATTTGCACGCTAATTCTTAGCTTTTATTGAAAAATGTATCTAGATTTAAATTATAGTATATAATCAAACTTATAGAATACCAAATAGCAGTTACCTTCTCTTAATAAATGGAAAAGACACTAATATGAATTGTAATCATTGCATTTTAAGTATTGTTGGTGTTACTTATAATTTGTAGTACAGTACTCTAATATTGTATATTGATTTATCTAACTTGCGTCCAAAGGTTAGTGAGTTTCGGATCCTATTTATTTTTTATCATTATCAAGTTATAAATTGAGATATATTAGATCTTTCTCTTATAGACATTACCAAAATAATGTATTAGTTAAATCGTGAGTGTTTTCCAGCATGATGTTAAATTCAATGTTGTTATTTTCGTAAGTCGAAATTTAAGTGATATTTCCTATTTTATTGTAGAATATATCATTTTATTACACAATCAAGTACCGGATGTACCTGGAACTTGGGAACTAGTTATAGTATTGAAATAGAATGTAATATAATGTTTTAATCTTTCTCTTTCAAGTCGTTTCTTTTAAATTGTCCATTTAATATCATCTGCAAGGTAAACTTGTATGTAACAGTCATAAGGAAATAGAAAAATTCTGTAAGATGAATAGAGAGCAGGGGGTCGTCCATTGACTCTCCACTTAATAGTATTATATAGAAAATTACAAATTATAACATCTCAAATACATAATGTATTAAGTAGTAAAATTATATTCAATTTCAAATATATGATACCTATGAAATTATATAGATATTTCAAATATATGATATAGATACCTTCGGGTTTCTTTATTTTATGTAATAAGTTAAATAAATGTTGAAGCAGCAACATTGTTTTAATTTCAAGAGTGTCTACCCTATAATATTAGTATCAAAACCTTTTATTTTTGCTACATATGAATGTCTAAAGATTCAATTTATCAAGTTGTATATTGAAAATATGAAATCTATCTCATCAGTTCTCGGATATTTTTAACAGACTTCAAAAAAGGAGTAGGGTTGCTCAATTCCTCTGTATTTTTTTATAATTTTTAATATACTTAATGAACACGATGGCTGTTGAATATTCCGGTGGGATTAACTCGAGTAATCCACTGCATTGAAGATTCATGTTTGCCTATCATACCTGCCGACAGCTCACCAAAGACTCGATCCCGCAGGCAAAAGCAAACATCGTTCGGTACGAAACAGATGCAACGACGATGTCCTCGCACTCAAACCTTTAGTAAGGGCCCATCTTTGATGCTCACTCGTATCATAAAAATACATTAAATCTTTCATAAAATAGCAAACCTTGGAATTGCCGTTTCACTAATATAAGTGCAAACTAAAAATTAGTACTATCAACCGATCACCTGCTACAAAGCTGCGCTAGATTATCGAAACCAAATAAGCCTTAACGTACCTTTACACATAATGGAGCAGTATTTATAGTAGGCAACAGGTACCCAATTACAAGTTGTGTATTCCACGATAATGTTCATTTGTCGATGGATTCTGATTTCTGAGAATATATACAAAACGATTTGATAAGAATAATTTTCTTATTAACAAACTTCCTACTTCCTACAGTTGTTATATTGATATACTAACACGAGGCTATATAGGTAATGTGGAAAGGACCCAAACGACAGGGCAGAGTGGAATCCAGTCCTGGCAAGAGGTGGATATTATGAGAAAAATGTCTATTAACCGTACAACTTACATGAAAATCGACTAAGGTGCATTCAGGTATAATTCTTAGGACGTGCAATCTTAAATCGAGCCATTGCATGAAAACTTTTCACTTGAACCTACTAACTGTATTTAAGGGCTTTGAAAAAGTAAACAAACAGAGCTCGGGTAGCAGGAGAGGGGCTAAGCACACTATTGCAGATATCACTGATCTGTGGGCGTCCATTATCAATGCCACTCGAACCTTAGTTACATTAAAATAATTAAAGCTGCGCTCAACACTGTTGCACCTTATCGCGCTCGGTAGCCCGCGGTCGGTCCGGCTGCGGGCCGTAACACGGAATCAAATAAATAAACACGTACAATTCTTACATAAACATATCGGCAGCTTTGAAACAGTTACTCTATCGGAAACCTGGACAACGTCTCTATTATCGCGTGGAAACGATTCCTACGTGAAGTTCGTTTGTTTACTTACCTATGCATATGAGAAATTATGTTTATTCTAGTGTTCTAAAACTATGATTATAATCGCCTCTGGTTGAATTAGATTACCTTTCTAAATTTCATATATAGTAGCATAGTTCTAACGTTTTCGTACGAGATTCAAAAGAATGTTATTTAAACGCGATGGTTTTGCTACAAGTTCTATGTATTGTAACATCTATGAATAAAAGGAATGAGTTCAAGAAGA
>DWGJ01005669.1:0-10173 GCA_018246895.1 Aspitha aspitha aspitha | reverse complement strand
ATTCCGATAGCGTCACGGGTAAGATTAAAGCGGTGTTTATTGCGTTATAGACTTTTGAGTCCCATGATAACACACACTGTTAATGAATATAATTTTCCTTGGCTGTTCTTTTAATCTGTACCATTCGTTCGTGGACAAGACAAATATTTCAGCTTGCGATAATATAAAGTGATATGGCGGCATTTACTAGAGCACTGACAAACATTTATACTTCAATGTTTTGTGTTGTGTATTTTAAATATTAAAAAGTTTGCTTCGGATTTTCGTCGCCCATCTGGAGATACGAGTAACTCCATTTATATAACAGCAACATTACTGATATTAGAAACAATTTCTAGATGCCAGATTATCGTCCATCCGCTAAACTCAATCTCAATGGAGATGGTAGTACTATGTATTTCATACATTATGTTTACACGTCATTTAAAAATATTAATACAAACTACGCATCTTATGCAGTTACAAAACCATTTAGCTACATGCTTTTGGAATCAAAAATAATCCTATTCGGCACGACGGGAAATATCGCAAAGTAGGTCGCTAGGAAAGCGCTAATAATACATACGAGTACATCCATTTCCAAATCCTTGTAGGATAAGTGAAGTATGCTGTCGTATTTATAAGCAGATACTGTAAGCAACACGAGTTCCGCAAACACTCTGCGTCCCATTGTGCTATTTTCAATTCTAATGTTGAAGCGGTACGCTTGAGTTTCACTTGAACGTCTTTAAGTGTAGCGTCGGGTACACACCCCGCCCGCAGCGCTAGTGGCATATCATGCAGGGAATATCAAGAGGAATATTCGTATATTGAGTTCGTTACTATCAAATGGTAACGTTTTAATGCATAGACGATATTGTCTGTTAAGCTTTATGTTATAAAAATATTCACTACAGATTTTGAACAACAATCATACCATCTGTTATTTTACCCGTATTCAATTTCTAGTTATGCACTTCATTTG
Organism: Aspitha aspitha aspitha; assembly: GCA_018246895.1. Taxonomy (NCBI): domain Eukaryota; kingdom Metazoa; phylum Arthropoda; class Insecta; order Lepidoptera; family Hesperiidae; genus Aspitha; species Aspitha aspitha. Next base: position 9,209 of record DWGJ01005669.1, on the reverse strand, counting down.
GTTGTTTTACGCAGAATCCAAAGATTTTTCACCATTAAACAGTTATAAACTTATCGAGTTTATCTAAATTTTCAATGTAGAAGTAGATAACCTACTTTATTTACATCTTAATGTTTTCATAAATGTTGTCAGCTAGTTTCAAATTTTAGAATAATTGAGAAACGTGATCAAATGCTTATTTTGCGTACCAAAAGAACTGGTGACGCCTCTTCAAAAGCTGTATATAAATTAAATACTCCTTGGCATCACGTGCTCATTAGAAACTGTTCAAGATAATGTCTTCCAATCATGACTCGATGTCTATCTACGTTTTTTAATTTGGTGGCCCCTCCTATGTTGGAAATTTTAATTGAGAAAGCTCTTAAAGTCCCCAGAGTCAACAGTAAACAAAATTACCACCGCAGTGAATACAAGTTACATCGTATTCTAAGCACGAGTACGTAAACTGAACCTTTTATACATTGTTCAAAATATAACTGAAACAGTTGAAACACATCGAATATCTTGGTAAGAGACTGGAGAGATTGAAAAAATCAGAGACAGATAGTGATTTTATGGAAGTACATGAAAGTAGCTCGTATGTTTTGTCCATTACCTGCGTAAGCCCCTGATCCCCGAACCTCAAACATAATCATCTGCAATAAATAGACCCCGTCGGAGGATTACGCTGCACCCAACTGACTGTAATGTCCTCTAATTCAGCCCTCAGCCCTAATGAAGCCCTCCGAACTCCTTCTAATTAAGCTTGCGTAATTGAAAGGGACGGTTTTTGATATTTGAACAACGACTTCTCCACGAACATTTTGCGTCTAGAGATGATTTACTTCTTTTTACCTATTGGTGTTTGATTACTAGGTTTTATATATTGTTACCATTCGTTAATACTTGAAAACATTTTTTTACAATAATAAAATCAACAACGACATTTATTTCTATCTTAAAAATATGTAATTCTATCTAGAATTATAATAAAAAAACAATATTTTAATATCGATTTGTATATATGTTATATAAGGAAAAAGATTTCCTTTTCGTCTATCTTAATTTACAGCCGTAAGATAATAAATCATATTCTTCTTTAATTACGAATTTCAATGCCTTTATTGCAACCGTTCAGAATAGTAACAGACATTATTCCCAAAGTTTGGAGGAAAACAAACATCGAATAATAATACAAATATGTACAGACGTAATTGCAATAAAACATACCAAAGCCATAACTCGGCACGTCAACAGTTTCAATGTTGTATAGTTTTCATCGCAATCTTGATACAAGTTTTCATTCGCGATCATAAATCTCAAGTCACGCGCAGTTTTATAAAAGCAACTTTTCATATACAATCGTGCACATATTTACATAACAAGTCGCTACAACAGGAATTCGTTAAATTTATTTAGACCGCAAACAAAGGTACATACGCCGTGAATTGTTAAACAACAATATCACCGCGACAGCCTTCCTCACATGTAACGGAAACTTAACATGACGAGCACATTACAAAGAAGGAACATCCACGATTAAAAAGCGACCGAATCCCGTGAGCAATAAAGTACAAAATTGAACGATCAACATTAACGTGTATGGGTCGAGGCAACGATGTAATACTGAAATAATTTATTGCTACATACAGTTGGAATTTTTACGGCGGAACATGTTTAAGGTTACTTTTACAGACGTAGTAAGGTTGAAGTAAGGCACCCGATTACAACTAAGAATGAAATTGCTGAAGATAATGATGTGGAAAATGAAATCATTCAAGTGAATACAGATACATCAGAAACAGACGTTGGAGTGTAACAAGATAATACAATATTCAATTTTACAGTTAATGTGTTCTAAAATATAAGATGTATTATTTAGATGTCCTTTACCGCTACTGCAATATGTAAATAATAAATTGCTTCGAATGAAACTGTTTACATAACTTCACTTGGTATGTTCGTTTGATTTTCAAATATGTGATGTCATTAAATAAAAAAATGAATAAACTAGAGTTGTTCGATCTCTGACCAGCGCTGGTGGGTAGATTTATACGAATCCACCCTCATTATGTTTCAACTCCAAATCGTGAGAGTGAAAGCGAGTCGCTGCGCTCGCCCCGTGTGACACAGACGTTCTGTGCTCCCGTGCTGTCATCGTTATTTTCTCGTGCGACTACGTTAGTTCCTACATGAAGAAAATCAGTTATCCTCCTGTGCCTGTGTCTAGACCGTGTCTAGAGAGAAGAAAGAGAGCGCCGTGCGCACCCCGCCCTGTTCCCGCTCCACGTTGGATTGGATATTAAGGTTGGTGGTATTAATCTACTTCGCTGGCCTGGTCGGAGATTATTATATCATATATCACAACTACACACACATATACAGTCCACTTACTAAATGCATATATCGCACAACAATGCTGCTTTCCCTTTACTTAAAACATTTATCAATGGTCGACTCTTTTGCTACTTAGTTGACTTAGAACTATGTGTATATCGATTATAAATATGTTATGCTGATCTATTATTCAAAAGAACCTCTTAGGCATTCATTTTACCTATATCATTCTTTTACCACTTAAACATATAAAAGATTGTCTACCCCTTGTCATCAACTTCACATTATCGGGTTCAAGGTCTTTGTAAATCGATGAAAATCGATTTTTATGCCTCCAAAAGTATTTCTTTCTAATGCAAGTAAAGTACCTGAAATGGAAAATCCTATTTGTGCTTAAATAGTAGGTAAAAATGAGATTCAATTCAGTAATGACTGTCTCCAGGCAGTCCTCCTGATCCAGTTACGAAACCGGTGGTTTCTTAACTGGCTGCAAGCCTACATGAAAATAACCATGATATTATATGCATGTAAACAAATAAATTTTCTGATATATTAAAATAGCTTCGCACGTGATTACTTTTATCATTGATCAACTGTTTTATCATTGCGCTCTTTCGGGTTCCCTCCCAGAATGAGCGTAATAAGTCCACAGTCTGCAATACTGCCCAATTGCTGGTTGGCAGACTTAACACACCTGGGAAAAAAAATATTGTAAACCGTAAGGTGTGTAAGTTCCCTCATGTTATAAGCAAGTGATACGCAATTTTAAAATGCTTATTGCAAAATGATTATGTTTTGTTAAGTTACGAGTGAATCCCAGAAGTTGAACCCGACACTCTCCAAATAGAAGGCTGAAATCTAAAGTACACTGAATGTCACTGTTTCTAATAATATAATTATTTTATTGCCATCATAACTTTTGCAATAACGTGTAATAATTACGAGTAGGTATGTATGCGCGACTGGAACATAGAAATTCTTTATTCCCCGTGATTCCCTTAGGGGCTTCCCGATTATGTATACGAAAATCGAAAACTCATTATCTTGTTTTGCTTTTTCCTCCAAATACGAAGGGTTTCTGCGTCAAAACAGCGATTAATGATAAGCTACACAAATTAGTATTATTGTAACGCTTCTTTGGGTGAATACACTATAGGTGAATAGGTGAATACATATGTTATATATTATTAATATAGGTAAAAAAATACCAGTTATTTTGATTATTATAGATGCTCGTAAATTTGATGTTCTATTTAGACGCTTTAAGTTAAGCGTATAATATGTAGGTACGAGAAAATTATAGGCGAATGCTATTTAAATGTAAAGGTGTGGATAGGTACTGTTAGTCTCTATACGAGACTGGCTTTATTGCGTTTCGCCGCAAAGAGCCAAGTTCAGTATTTGAGTTAGAAAGCTTCAATTAAAGTGCGAACACAAGCAATATCGAACTCCTTGGTGTCAATGTTTACAATGGTTAAATGTGATACTTTTTCTTCGTAGATCGACTAAAGATTTACTGGTCACTCTGATACTGTAGCGATGCATTTTTCTAAATAAAACCCACCATAAACCACGATCAAACCCACATAGAGTGCGTTTATTTTTAAACTAGTGATGAAATTATCGATGATTTACGAAGATTTTATTTTATTTAGTTACTATATTCATGGTTTACATATTTTTTTGCTTACATCATTTTCCTAATAATAGATCTTTTGAGTACACTTAATAATAATATAATATGATATAATAATAATGTGGTATCTTTGCAAATTTTAGGATGAATTAACCTTTAAAATAGATAGATATTAAAACTAAATTTTATTTTTCTAAGCACTTAATAAAAAAAATCACTTAATCTCTCAGGATCCCTTCAACTTTTCGGTTGTTCTGAGACGTGCTCAAGCCTTTTACAATTCTTAAATTGTCTGAGTTTTTAAAAGTTCATTGAAAGGTATTGTTGCGTAAAAGGTGGTCTTTCAAAGCCGTTACGCGTTGGTGGTTCCTTCTACATTTATATTGTTTATGCATAGACAATAATTATCACTTTCCAGCGCATGGCTCGTTGGTTTATAGACAAGAAACTCTTCTTGAAGACAGGAAAATCGTCCTTAAAATATACCTTTCACAAAATGTAATGAAGTTTTAATTTGTAAAAAGCTATCATGGATCGCAAGTATTAGCTATTACTATAGTCTTTGGTGTCTATATCGGATGTAAAGCGGTCGCTAACAAAGAGCGCGTATAAAAAATAAGATGATGAAAAGTACCCGTTCGTAGGCAAAACATATTTGTTGACAGAAAATGCAATTAAGTACCTACATGTCTTTGGATTACCGCAGTAGGATCCGCAAAAGCCAAATTCGGCACTCAGTTGGAACGATTCAATTTAAGCGGGAACAAGAGCAATTATTTATCGCGTTTTTCAACACGCTTTCCGAATTTCGTTCGAAGCAAATCCGGTTTTGTGAAAGTATTTGTAGGATTGCTCTTTTATTTTATACGTTTAATGTTTGTACATACGTATTTCGTAGCGATGTATATACTTGTATATAAGTTCTATTTTAAACGACCTAAATAAACTTTTCTTTAAATTTTCAGAATTTACTCATCAACTTTAAGGTAACAAGATGTTTAATACAAGAGTAATTAATATAGTAATATAAAGCATATTTATAAAACACTGAATAATTTTAGTTATAAAGAAGTGACAAGCGATAGTTTAATTCTTTTGGACTTCGAACAACAGTTATCAGTAGTAAAGGTTATCGATAATTTGAATACACATAATCGTGAGTGAATGTACACAACATATCGATAAACTTGAAATTCAACTGAAGCCTTAAAAGGCGTAAAGGAATTCGTTGCAATAAAGGCAATTAGATTTCAGAAGTGTCAAAGTTTTCAATATTTTATTTACATCGTTCAATCACGGAGTCGAACTGTTATCGCCGAGTAAAAAGATTTTCTTGACTTTGGCCCGGCTTCTTTGAAAGCTAATGAAGTTATGCGACTAAGCTACTTTTTTGGATTTGCTCGGCTTAGTCTAAATGGGCTTATATCACAAAGTCATTCATGTTACGTAATGCTTTTAAAGGGAATTAATATTACTTAATGGCTTACGTTTAAAATATGGTTTACGATGGACGTTGTATGTATCGTTTATTTTATTTATTTACACTTTTTTATTTCCTACTATTGGGAAATTGGTATTTACTGTAATTCTATAACCATACGGTCGGTGTAGTTAAGATTATGCCGCAAATATCATAAAACAATGGTAGCGACTTTTCCGGCTATAACTCGTCTAGTAGTTTGGCAGGTTGTAAAGATATTTTAGATTTTGTTAGTAAATATAAAATTAATATTTTTGCAACTATATACATATTAATGATCATTCGCTATTTATCCGAAATGAGTGATCTAGTTTTAAATCTTGGTCATCCGCGTGAGTGACCTGGATTTGCACCATCTACACACTTAGGTCTCACTGAGCAGCAACGTTTGCTGTATTTTATAGTTTTGAAGGATATATCAAGTAGACACAAACATGCTAAAACATGAAGCGTTGCAACGTATTCTTCAGCATAATCACGTCTGTAGTAGTCTCAGGTATTTCTTTAGATCTAACTGAGGTCGGATAACAATACAACAATAATCGGCTGCATTGATTAGTTATTTCACAGATAGCCGTTTGACAATTCATGACATAAAAAAGCAAAACTCTCGTTCAGTATATTTTATTACGTCGTAAAATTTTATACCAAAGTACGTGATGTCAATGTTTTTGCAAGCATTATTCTGTAAATAAAGTGGAGGAGTGGAAAAACAAACGCGATAAACGACAGTCCTTCTTATGGGAATGTAAATAAAATTTTCTCTAAGCCGAGTTTCTTTAACTCGATGCAGTCAAGGGTAGTTTGCATAGAAAACAGGTTGGACGCGGATCAATATTCAATCGCATATGCACCGAGTTTCTGTCGCTAGTACGAAAATATATGTACATATGTACATATGTATACCTTTAGGTTATCGGGTGCCTCAACATAATTTAGAAATAGTTCAGTATCAGAATAGTTTCAAAAACATTTATCTTCTATTGAACATATTAATAGCAGTTGACACCATTACTCGTAATAACCTTTTCGCTCCACTATATACACCTGTGTGTTTCTATGTACTTATAAGTTTTTGTATTATAAAATTATGCTGTGAAAATGTGCGTGAGTTAAAGTATGCTGTACCGTAATTTTATATTTTCTTGGTTCCACAAGATAGCGTTATTATTAAGATTGACAGTTTCATTCTCAAGAGCGCTGTAGAGTTACCGGCGCGCTCCAACGAGCGCACAATGTAGTTCAATAGCAAGAATTGTAACAGGAAGCGTAAATTATGCACTAGCATATACATATTATGCACTAACATGACCTTGAGATGTAAATGTTAAAAAATGATACTTTTCTTTAAATGGTATTGTACTGATTCACTTTAGACTTTTTCATAAATGTTTTTTAACCTTGTTTATCGTTCCGCTGCTGTACACAGATCTCTTCTCATAGTAAGAAAACTTAAAGCCTTAGGTGTAGACTTCATAAACATCCGTCACGTACGTTATGTGCTTTATAAAATAAATATAACAATAAGTTAAACTGTGTTATCAAGACGTATGTATTGTTATTGTAATTTAATATGCGATAAAAGTTTCCACAAGATTAGCCGTTTACTTTGATAAATAATAAACAAAGTTTATGATTCAAATTTTTGGTTGTATTTAAAAATTCGTGGATTAAAAATTACTTAATATTAATGACAAACTGTCTTGATCTATTACATAAACAAATGACGTCTCATCCTCATATCCACCTTTCTATTAGGCTCCACCGGCCATATCAGACAGGAACACCAACACTAACGTCCAGATTACACTTCTAAATTAATTGTTCTGACGTCTGAATACCTCACTGAACCCAGGTCTCTCTGTACATTATATAAATCCCAAATAATTTGTACATGTCTTAAAATGACTATGCATCAATCGTCTTGTTTCTTGAAATGACTGTCAGCATTTGCTTCACAGTGAGTCACATCATAATTCCTATTATGTTCTAGGATAATGCTCGAAAACAGACAAATAAAAATAATTTATCAATGCCATATACTTATACAAGTATTATGATCTAATAAATCTTAAGTACCTACTTCCCAAAGTAACAACGATTAAAGTATGATTTATCATAATTCGTGGTAACAACTGAAATATATTTTATCGTTAACACATATTGTGCATTATGACACTTTAAGAATATAGTTTAGAAGATAAAATTATACATCAAACAAAATTTTACACGTATACTTATTGTTAGCTGTGTAGTAATACATATACGCTCAAAAATCTGCGAAAACGTAATTTGCGTCAGACGTAACAAATAAGTACCTACTTCTACAAAGTTCAATTTCTCCCACGAAAAGAATTTCTCATCTTCATAAAGGTTATGTTGAAATGTATATGATTATGGATCCAGTCAAAACAGAAAGTTACTGAGAAAAGTTTTACGGGCGATGGCGAACTGCCTGCCGATGTTGGAATTTTCGCAATATTTGTGGAAAGCGTCACATGGAACGCTTCAAACGAGATACAAGCTAGGATCGAGCGTTTGTCATATATCCTGCATTCTTCACCATCTTAGGCATCAGACGTTCAAAATGTTATAACAGTGTTTTAATTTTAAAATTTTAATAGATGCGTTAATTTAATCTATGTACTTAATAAATACAATGCGCACGGAATTCTAAAACGTAAGAAAATATTATACAAAGGTTACTATAATATATTCTGTTAGCTGCAAATAATATTGTGTTTACGTAATGCTCAGCATCATTCCTTGAATAGGTTATCACTTTGATATTAATTTATCAGAGTCAGATGCGTTACCGTACTTTGTAGACACATTTGTCAGTGGTTTACAAAATTGTATAGCTACTGCATATCAAAACCGCTGAGATAGTTTTCGAACTGATTTTAATTATCCTTAATTTTGCTATTAGTTTAATTTACGTGTTTGTATATGAAACATTTAAGTAATATCGCATTCTCAATTGTTTCCGCGCGTACCTTATATTAATAATTGAGATTGGTCCCGATTTAGGTATTATATTAACAAAGATACTCGCAATTTAAAATATCTCTTATGATATTCCATTTTTTCTATTGTTTGCTTAACAAAATATTCAACTTTTCTTTTTAAAATATTCCTTAATTACCTTGCCCCGCAGCTATTTAGTCGGTTGGCTATTGTTCTTTGATTGTTATCTTTTTGAGTCGTCTCGCAGGGTCATGACGACGAAGACATTAAAGGACCCTGGAGTACTATGCCATTATATCAAACGAATGGAATCACCGATTGTAATAGTAACCTTGCCACTCATTGCAGTAGTAAGTGAAGTAGCCTTGTGAGTCATGCATTAGTTGCGTAGATAATAGGTACGCATATCGTATCCTATTCATGTAAGTAGGTACTACTATACTCATTACATATATATTGGTTTATTCGTCTATGCAGTGAATTATTAGTGGCAGTAATTTACCGCCTGTAAAGTTTGTCAGTCGTCTCTCTAAACATAAACACCTTTAAATCCCTTATGTTGCATACATACGGTATGTATATTCAATGAAAATGTTACGTAAAATTCGAAGGGAGAATAATACACAAATATGGAATATATGAGAAAATTTTTTGTTCTGTTCAATAAACCGTAGGAATAGAGGCAAATATGATAAAGTCCAAATTTTGAGGGGCGGAAATGTCAAACATGATTTGATATTCGAAGACTTCGATCCGAGTATTAGTTGTCTTTCATAAGCCTATATACATATACATATACATATATATATA
>DWGJ01005668.1:0-10176 GCA_018246895.1 Aspitha aspitha aspitha | reverse complement strand
TTAGAATTATTTTTTTAAAAATTGAAAAAGTAAAAGTATCCGAACAACTATCTGAAAGTATAAAAGACGTGTATAGACTGAAGTTTTTATATTCCGGGGGATAGCTTGCAGTGACACTGGCAACACAGTGACACTGGCTGACAATGTTCGTTATTTAGAATTATTTTTTTAAAAATTGAAAAAGTAAAAGTATCCGAACAACTATCTGAAAGTATAAAAGACGTGTATAGATTGAAGTTTTTATATTCCGGGTGAAAATCTTGCAGTAACGCAGTGACACTGGCTGATAATGTTCGTTATTTAAAATTCAATTGAAATAAAAAAAGTAACCTGCACATGTTTCTCAGCTGTCAACTTGAGATTTTGGAATTAGGTTACCTATGCTATGATTATATTAACACCTAATTATAAACACATTGTTTATTGAAACACATTTTTGATATCTAATTATTTACATTCCTCTGACGATCTAAGCTTTGTACTCGTATATTCAAATCATATTTCTGTCAACCTTCCCTTTGTCTATGCCTTACTGTCAACACCAAAATCGATATACCTGCTTTTAATGCGTTTCTTTTAAGACGTATTGATATAAGTTTAAACTTCTAACTACACTATAGCACTGGTTGTTATTAACCTAAAAAAATATAAGTACAAAATGCGTGCTAATGCATGTTATCGTGAAATCAAATTTAAACTGTAACGCTACGTCCACTACGCAATTACGGGTGCAGCTAGGGAAGCGACCCCAGTCGTATACAGCGGCTTTTCCAAGCTTTTTAACTACTGAACATAGCATCACTAACTCACACGCCATCAAGTAATTAACAGTTTAATACATACTGCAGTAACTTATGTAGGCACTGAATATTTTACTTTAAATATTGAACTCGCTACAATTTATATACATACATCGTCACGCCAGGTCCCTAATGGGGTGGGCAGTAAGCAGCGAGTGCCAAATATCTCTGTCCTTACAAACCTGCCGTGCTTCATCTACATTCATCATCCCTTCATGCATATTCGCTACAAATTAGATGCGAAGAATCCAAATCCTGGAATTTACCCGCAAAATCAAAGACTTCAATTTACGTGACACGCGGTGAACAATCTACGCTTAAAATGGATGACACATTTAGCGCGTAATTCATACAATAAGCCAAATCCTTCAACCCGCCGCTGCCCGCAATAAACAAAAATGTTCTCTGAAGCGTTTCATATATTATGCTTGCGTGATAACAAAATATTAACGAATATTTTCATACATCTATCGTTATATGAGGAATTTGATGTGAGGTTACATTATCGAAAAAAGTACTCGTATTAAATCTTACTAAAAAATGTTGTCTCAGTGAAAAATGTCTTCGATTTTGAATTTAAGCTGTAAATCCTTTTCTTTAATTTGTACGCCGTAGAAGGCAAAATATGGATTGAACTAACAACTTTATAGCATCTTTAAATGTAGCCATATTTATGCAAATAAATGTCTTTGTCTTTATCATTGTCATTGCAGGCGGGGACCACAAATGAATCTTAATACTTAGATACTTATCATTAATAGCCACTATCGTTGGGGAGTCTACGCGCATGCGCCGAACTACCGGCCACCCCTAGGAAAACGCGATTGTACGTTTGTCTTTCAATTTGGACGTACACAAAAAAATTCGTGCCGTACCCCGTCGGATCCGTCGAACGGTTAAGTGTTGGAGTTTAATAAACTGTTTAATTAAGACCAACAGACCGGGAGGGAGCAGTGTCGTGCGCGCGCGCGTCCCGACACCATGCTTACGGTCGCGCTCGTGATCCTCGCCGGTTTGATCGTCGACGCCAGACCGTTCAACGTGACCGACCTCATAGTGCCGCAAGTTGTGCCTTCCGGGCAGGAAGACGTCGAGATCGAGTGCCGGTATGACGCCAACTTCACCCTCCTCAGCTGGTTTAGGGGACCGACCGAGTTCTTCCGCTACAAACCGGGCGCCGCGCCGAGCACCCGCTCCTTCCCGATCCTCGGCGTTGGGAGGATCGAGCTGATCGCGTGCGGGCCGACCGCCTGCCGGCTGAAGCTGGGCGGGCTGACCGACGAAGCGACCGGACTGTACAGATGCGACATCGAACGGGACGTGCCGCCGTACAAGTTCGAGACGCGCTCCGCGTTCATGGCGGTCCACGGGCACGAGCACAGGCGGCCCTTGCTGCAAGGCCTCGCGGAGGAGTTCGGCGACGGCGACGAGATGCAGGCGTACTGCCGCGGCGCACCCGACGCGGAGCTACGCTGGTACATCAACGGACGGGAGGTCGAGGACCTGAGAGGCGCGGCGGCGTTCAAGAAGACGAGCTCGAGGCTCATCTACGTGGGAGTGCCGCCAACGGTAACCGTGCAGTGTGCGGAATTTAAATATGGAAAGCTATCGGGCTCCAATCAGGAAAAGGCGAGGTGGAAGGAGTTGACCGGAAGTCATCACGACGAGACCGCACAGGAGCAAAGAAGTGCGTCTAATGTTTTCCGTGTAAAGGTGGATTTAGGTGTTTTATGTTTTATTTTTTATCTGTACCAATTTTACTGAAAACGGTTTGGACAATATTATGTGCGGTGATTTTTTATGTATATTTTTTTCTGACGCAAATTTGACAATATTGGTTCAACGTAGTTATATATGTATATATGTGGATATAATAAGATAACCTAACCTAACCTAAGATAACGCGATATGTGATTATAACTGTTTAACTGACAATTGAACATACATATAACTGGTCTTATGGTAATGATTAAAATAAAAATGTCAATTTTTGTCTTTTTGCTTTTTTCAATATAGTATAATAAATATGTGTGCAAGACACCTCATACATACATCATAAGAAAATTTGCACTCATATTTCAAACAGCATTAACTGCCCTCTAAAAGTTTTATTGGATTGACATATCGAATCTGGAATAAATCACCACCATAGATGCGTGACACACCAAATTATAGCGACTTAAAAAAAAGTTTTGTGACCTCTGAATTATTACACAATAAATTACTATTTCAATGACAAAATTACATTGCCGCTATGTAATATGTAATATGACTATAAAATGACATGGTTACTTTAGTTTAATAAAAATATTGTAATTTATGATAAATATCAATAATTATAATTTTGATAATCTTAAATTTGTACGTCGAAACGGCAAAATGTGGATAATTTATAAAATCTGTATCTGTGCCCATATTTCTACAAATAAACGTAAACATAACGTATGTATGTTTGTTCCTCCATTATTTTTGTATGTATGTATTAGTTAATCATAATTAAATGTTATGTGCTAATTCACGGAAAGTTTCATTAATCTAATCAGTATCTACTAATTGATATTCCATATTTGAATTGGATTCAACTCGTTGGCGGAAATATCCATGGAAAAAATAAAGGGAAAACGTTTTAGGGGCATTTTATAAAAATATTATGTTATAACTGCTTGTTTATTAATAAATATACAATATGATTATAATATGTAATTACCAACTATGAATCCAGCAATCAATTTATGACCAATGGGAAAAGACAAAAGACGTTGGAAATTTCATAAAATGAGTAAACTTATGAAATAAACGCCATATATTTTGTTGCACCACTTTTAGTAAAACTCATGTAGATGCAGATAAAGAAATATAAGCTCACAAAGTGTGAATATTAACAAAATGCTTGTACTTGATTCGTTGCGATTTCTAAGCATATCTACTGAAATTATTGGCAGAATTAAATAAATCTTATTGTACCTGTCTTATATGTCTTAATATTTCTATCCATTAATAAAAGAAATAAATAGCCAAATAATGATTCCAAATAAAACATTTTTGGAGCACATACACTACAAAACTACAAATATTGGAGTTTTTGTATATAAAGATCGGATAGAAACGTTAGTACAGCCTTTACAGTCTAGATCTATTTACACAGCTAATTAATTATTCAGAGATTCCATTTTTGCAAAAGGTTGAGATTGAGAGCCGTACATGGAGCCGCTTATTAAAAAGCGAAGTGTTCTAACTTATTTCACAAGATTAACCAAATAATCACAAATTTCACTCCTATAAATCCTTACCGTCAGAGATTGAACACAAATACCTCGTGCCTATTGTCTACATGAAAATTTAACAGTAATATTTTGTACCTATACTTATTTATGTAACCAAAATAATGTTATGAAAGCTACCGTGCTTACATCGATGTTAACATAATCTCTATTTCAATGGACTTCTAACAATCAATATCCAAATATACTTAACTGTAGCTTAGTAGGTTTTGAGAAATAATTTTAAAATTGTATTATTAATAACAATTATTGAGAAATACTATGTTATATCAATATGTTGCAATCCTTTCTGTGATATAAATTCCCAAGTAGCCATTATTCACGTATTACACCATAAATAAAAAGAAAACGAAACTTGTGTTATTGCCATCTTTTGCTCCTGCTGATATTGCAGAAAAAACTTATAGATACGACCGTAATTTTAAAATTGTGCAGGTTGAAAGACATTTTAAAAATAACACGGAGTAATTATTGTAGTAGAGATTATTATTTGGTATATACTAAAATATAATAATTTAGCAAATTATTTATTAAAACGGACACAGACACGATAGTCTGGGAATTTAAACTTTTGTAAATAGCAACATTGGATTCAAAATGGCGGATAAAAATGGTGGCATAGATTCCTTCGTTCGACATAAAAGTGACAGATTGACAGAGCGCATTGCGCAAACAAGCGGAGTCGTGTGTGCATGATACACGGTTAAACATGTTAAAAAGTTTTTCGGAAATTTTAGTCTTATGTTATATTCGGTGCCCAAATTGTTCAATAAGAACTGATATACTGAACTGTTCTCCGTCTTGATTAAGTGAGAAACGTAGTAAAATAAATAGTGAATATAGTATTTTTATTTAATTGTAAGTTGGCTAGGATTATTAGTATCGTTTCGAAATCATCAATCACCATGCCTAAAGGAAAGAAAAAAGGAAAATACGGTGAGTTTTAAAACTTTTATGAGTTTTGTGCGTGTGCGTGGTAGGTTTTAGAAAGGGCATTACACTTGATATCTGTCAAAGAATGAGATCACGCTGCGACCTTGTGGTCAAGCTAATGACGGTCCACGTATATTCGCTCGCTTACACTAGCGATAGTATCACCTTGAAGCAACATATGTTAGTTGGAACGAACTCTTACCTAGCAACGACTTCCGGGTTTCACAATACAGCGTCCGTACCTCCCGACGCCACGGTACTTTCCCAGCCTCGCATCAGATGCATTCTCTTGTGTTCATGTAACCCTGGTACAATTATATGTACATCATAACATATAATACAATTGAAGTTACATATGTTCGACCTTGATATACGTTAAAATTATATAATGTTGTTTGGCTATAGTAAGTTTTTCCCTATCATGAAATTTTTGTTTAGACGATAATTCTCAGAACATAAAAAAAGATTGTGTAATGTTTTCCTCTGACCGGTAAACATAAATTAACATCAACATGTAGTGCAATAGTGCAGTTGTTGACTATTATATGCTATTACTGTATATGGTTTAATAATGAAGTATACAATCATGTGTTGATATTATCAATACTTAAATGATGATTTATTATTACATTGATTAAAATTGCATATTCATTTTGAAGAAATATGTTGTCAACTATGCATACATAGATTGTCCAAAAATTCCGATCTCCGCCAAGCCTTCCGTAAGGAACTTCGTTCCAAAAATATTAATATCAACATTTTGGGGAACATTTCTTCGGGAATTTGGCTATGTATAAACCTTTAAATATTTACAAATCAAAGCAAATTTTAGCTTCGTGTTTGTGGTTCACTTGATGTCACACTATTTTCAAGTCACACCTCATCCAGCCCTCTTTAAACTATTGGACATAAAGTCAATTGTCAAATGACAGACGGTAACATACTTTGGAGTTGTTTTCCTTCACGGCACAGCACATGGTATTTTATATTTTAAACAATGGTTATTTAAATAAAATTAAAAGCATGTATAATTACTGTAATACATTAACACTAATTAAAGTTTCATTTTATGTACACGAAAACAATAATTGAATAGTAAATATTTTTGTTCTTAAAAGGTCAAATGTTTTTAATTCTAATTAACAATTGTACTGTATATTGATTGAATAAAACCGTTTCATAAGTATTAAATAAACATTGTGAAATCACTATACTTACATAGCCACCTAATCCAGGATTCTGAGATTTCCATCTCTGACTTTAAAATGACTCATCGCTAAACCGTGATATTGACGGAAAAACACTGTTGAGACATCCATATATTCTGAACCTTGGCCTTAAGTTGCAGTAAAGATTTGTAATAGGATTTACACCGGACTAACGGGACTTACTTTAATACTTCCACCATTACACTTTTAGGCCAATTGTCATGAAAAAGGTCATTTATTTGTTTATTTTAAACTAGTTTTTGCAACATTTGTCATTGCTGCTCCACTCCTATTAGTCATAGCGTGATGTTAAATAGCCTATGGCCTTCCTCAATAAATGGACTATTCAACACAAAAACAATTTTTCATTTCGAACCAGTAGTTCCCGAGATTAGCGCGTTCAACCAAACAAACTCTTCAGCTTTATAATATTAAAGAATAAATACACTAGTATTTGATTTGTTTCAAATGCAGCAAGCTCCAGTATTGTGCACTCTGATAGACCCATTGTTGTTGCTAAGAAAGTGAAACCGCATTTGTTCATTGTCGTTCAAAAACAAAAGCTGTTTCGGTTTGTATAAAATATAATGCATTTGTGACCAAACAACGTAGTTTACTTTGTAGATGAGTTGATAACTGGACTTCAGTATCCCTCTTTTGGTTGCCACTGTTGTGTGTGATAGCTGATTTATTTACTTATTTAGTGTACCAAAGATTATTACAATATTATTCGATCTTGTTACATATATTACAACACAGAAATAAAAGACTACGGTTAGTTTAAGTTAATAAGGTTGTGCTCTCAGTAGAAAATACAATGCTCTTGAGAGCTAAGAACAAATTAAATACTTAAAGAATTCTTCAGATTTTGGTAATGATCCTTTAACATAATTACAGAGCACAGAAGAACAGAGCAGGTGTACTCATCCGATGAAGATGGTGGCATCGACATGACCATAGACAACTGCTCGGATACCTCTGGACAGTCGGACCTCAAGAGCAACCAGGATGATGCAGGTAAATTACATCATCAATGTACACATCTATCTGAAGTGCATTCCAAAGTCTGTACACACTAGATAAACTACACTCACTAATACGCTAGACTTAAAACATTTTGATTGTGAATATCGACCGATAAAAAACTTATTTTAGTTTTTGTTTTAAAAAAGGCTTGTCTATTTCACATTGACAATAACTTTTATATCGGATTTATCTTTTAACAGCCGTGACAACCCGGCAAATGGCCATTACAAGAAAATGAATTTTTCATAGCCCTGACATGAATGCAGATCGCAATGATCTGTAAAGTTAAGCAACGCCAAGAGCGGTCATATATTCTTACAAATCGTTCCATGGTTCACATGTGTTTAGCACATAATCCCAGTTGGTTATTGTTAGTAAACAGTCTGTTAATTGTGTTGTGAATTGATTAAAACCTCTAACAGATGCATTGGCTAAAACCCCGATATCTCTGCTATGAGTTATCAAATCATGAAAAAAAAATTTTTTTGAGCTATGACAGATGTCACATGTAACCTACAAACATTTAAAATTCGAATTTAAGGCGTATTATTTTGCATATAAGATTAATAATTTCATATCAAAATGTTACCATTCCTTTCACGTGTTCGCTGATTGCGAATTGTAATTTATAACTCAAGATAAGCTGAAATAAAATGATGGTAGTAAAACGGATGTTGGCTATCAGATTGTAAACATTTTTAACCTTCAATAAATTGTATAGATATTTGCAAAATAAACAGTCATCTTATCTAATGGCTCACTTGCATATTATGTCATTGCTGAATAACTACTATATATGAGTATATTACTATGCAAAGGTGCCTTTTATCCTGTGGATAGGTAATATAGGTGATCCTAATGTACATCAAAATTAATACCCGTATTCATAGTACCCAAGTAGGTCTGTTAGGGTTTACCAAAATCCCTCTAAAAACTATATTCTAACGGAATGATTTACAAAGATGAGTCAATATCAAAAACAATATCTATACAAAAGTATTTGACAACCCTGTTGGAAATATGTTTTTAATTAGCTGTTAAATTTGATAGGTATTAAAAAATTAGTATATTGTTAAATAATAATAGTAATAATAGTACAGTTTATTCAAAAAGAACATTAATTTCACATGTAACAATTTTTTCAATTGTTTCAATGTACAATAAATCTTTGTTCTTGTATAAAAATAAACCCAATACAATTCTAAGATCGGTCGGTCTATTTTTATCGAAAGTACACAGAAAAGATAAAATCGCTATTCAAATTCGTCCTGGAAACGTTCCAAATTCAACGTGAACAAGCCTTTAGAGGAAACATATCGTAACACAATGACAATAATTTTCTTGGCGCACTCAATTCCACCGATGACCTATTTCACTGAACTTGATCTAGTTATAGATCCTTTTATATATAAAAATCACGCGCGCAATGTTCGTTTGTGCTTATCTCCGAAACCACAGAACCGATTTCAATGAAATTTTGTGGGTACCTATAGTTTGGTCCAACTTAAAAGATAGGGTAGTTTTTAACTCGATTGATAATCTCATTTTTTGTTGCAAAATCAATGTTTTTTTATAGGACAACACTTAGTCGGACAAACATCGTGGTACGGGATTTTGACATATTTGACATACATTTTGACATATTAACCACGGCAACGCTTGGTCGGGTCTACTAGTATACCTACGTATACATATAAGCTTCGTACGTTCGAACCGTTACTAGTTCATGGTTAGATCGATAACGCACATGTCAAATGTCACCAATGTTATGTCACGTGTCATACATGACGTGTCACGTTAGCACGTGTTTCGTTTACGTCGGTGACTGGCTGTTGCGTGTTTGCGCGTTCGAAATACGAAATTGTAACGCTACATAAAAATAATCGTAACAATGTTATGTCATTGCAATCTTACAATAATTCAACCGCACTTCAAATTCCTCATAACCTATATTATGCTTTTATAAATATTGTATTTCAACATTTTTTAAATATTTATGTAACTACCGATATACGTTAATGGAGCAAACACGTTTCAAGCTACGTACGAACTATTTATCTATGGTATTACGTTTGACCATTAAGATAAAATTCTTTCAATCTACGGACGTCATACATTCGGTCATAAATTTATTATTATCAGTAATTCGGTTCGCGTTATTGCTTCGCGATACAAACAATCCCCTTTACGATATCGCTACACAACTAGGGTCAAGTAAGCAGTAAGAAAGAAAGAAAAAAGAAAATATACCAATAATTTACTGTTTATTAGTATTTGCTCGCTCAGAGTGAAGAGAGTGATGAATGTTAAGGAAGCACGGCAGGTTTGTAATGACAGAGATATTTGACGCTCGCTGCTTTCCGCCTACCCCTTTAGGGACCTGCCGTGACGGTATGTATGTATTAATTTCGCAGTACAAGCTATCATATTGAAGCAATAATTATCATCGATTGTATCCACAACAGAGAACGAGATTCAGAAGCTGGAGGAGAAAGTGCTGGAGATGATCGAAGCGCTGAACGCGCGGTCGAGCGCGGCGCGCGCCGCCGCGCTGGCGGCGCTGCGCGCGGCGCTGCAGCGGCGCTACCTGGCCGCGCTGCTGGCGGGCCAGCGCGCCACGCTCGCCGACCACGTGACGCGCGCGCTGCGCCGCGGCCGCGAGCCCGAGCGCAAGGCGGCCGCCGCGCTCGCGCCCATCCTCGCGCTACAGGTACCGCCAAATTCAAATTCTCGTAAACCCCGGGTGTACTTGATACTTTGATATGATACGTACAACATGGTTACTAATTGTATTGAAGAAACGGTTTTGTGTCGATTTTAAATAAAAGCTTATTATAGTTTAAAAATTAGATAATAAATAATAAATGATTTAGTAATTGTAAATGTATTAAACAATAAAATCGTGTTTTAAATTTGTACGCCGTAAAA
>DWGJ01005667.1:0-10176 GCA_018246895.1 Aspitha aspitha aspitha | reverse complement strand
AGTGTAGCCGCGGCTCGGTCTTATATCTGTACACAAATATATATATATATACATAGTTAATGTTGTATCCGTGTAATCTAATCTGTTTGTTTGTCCGTACGCGTAAGTTTTTGCACGCGCGGGCGTTAGTTACGTACTATCGTATGTTCGTATATATTATGTCGATTGTAAATTTTAATGGATTTCCTTTTGTTTTCGATTGTAATGGTGCCGCGAGAGCGAGGCGCAGTAGTTGGTTGCATTTACTAATATTTTTATCGTAGACGTTAGCGTTTGTACCAAATCGATTGTAAATGGGGTGTTTAATTAATGTAATGTTTGCGAAAGGCGTCCGTGCGCGCTGTCGGTTGTACATTTGCCGTGACATCTATATATATATATGTGTGTAATATATATAGAGAGATGTATATTATTGATCGATTCCTAAACGTGCTTTTTAACAGACAAACCGATAATTTAAAAAAAAATGTATCCGTAGAAATATTTACACTTATCACACTTAATATGTATAATCTAGAAGCGTCTATGGACAGTTAAATGTCAAATTGATTCATTGATTCGAATGATTCGTGGACGACGCGTATGATTTTAGTGGAAATGTGACGTGGTGGGCGTGCACGGGACGCGCGGGTAGTTATTGCGTGTTAGTGTGTTTAGTTGTTTACGTGACGGTGATTTTGTCAATTACAGTTTGATTTTAACTCGTGTAATGTATTGTATTTAGGAAAAGGAGATATAATTAATTTTACGCTTTAGGATTTGTAATTTTATTTTGTGAGATTCTACGGCGCGGTGGTGCGTTGCGTGTCGCGTGACGTGACGTGACATAACGTGACGTGACGTGACGTGACGCGTGTTTAGTCGTATTCGTATTCGTATTAGGACCCCTCCATACGTGTATTTCTAACGCATCGTAAACTTATTTTAACAGTTTTTTTTTATACCATTAACTGTTGCACACACATTTGACGTTCATCGTGCAACTTCAACATTGTTTTCGGTCTGTGCTGTCGTGTATATATATATATATACGTATATGGTACATGTTAGGCGTTTGCCGCGTTAATTAGGACGAAATTGTTAGATAAACGAGCTCTTTTTTTATAGTCGATGTTAGTTGAATGATGTTTACGCGACTCTCGTTTTAGACTATGTATAATAATATATAGGTGTTTAGCGACATTTTTCCTATACGCGACTGTATTGTATATTTCTCAACTGTCGACTGGGTTTTCTATTCTACTACGTTTCCATGTTAACGCACTTCCGTTTGTTACGGTTTCCCTCATTAGTATAATGCATACATACCATCACGCCAATGCCCTAATGGGGTAGGCAGGGCGCACCGAGTTTCTAATATCTCTGTCCTCACAAGGTTGACACGTTTCGTCTACATTCATCACTCTTACATACATGTATAATTCATACATTAGTATAATGATGATGATTATTATTACCATCGTCTTTTAACGTTCCACTGCTTGATTATTTTCTATATGCTCACGGTACTATCTTGTATATAATATTGTAGTTAAGTGATTCACTTTGAAGTCATTAGATTCCAAGCTTACAATTGAATATATTTGATTCTTTTCTACATATTAAGTGATCGATTAGTTTACAGTTCACTTCGCGGCGGTCGAAATGGATCGTTGTCTATGTTTCAATTATGACTTAAAAGTACTAGACGATATGAGATAAAGTTTATCTTTTCCTATCATTTCTATTTGAAGATCACGCGAGGGTGATTTGTTTGTCAAGTGATTTTTTTGTTGTTGAGTTGCCGAGTCTTCGTAATCTGCTGCATAGTGTGTTGTGTTTAGTTATGTTGACTGCGATTTTCCTTTTATATATATATACTAGTAGACTCTACCATGCGTGGTTATATTATGTCAAATATGTCAAAATCCCGTACCACGATGTTTGTCCGACTAAGTGTTGTCCTATAAGAAAACATTGATTTTGCATTAAAACAATGAGATTATCAATTGGGATAAAAAAATCTTATCTTTTAAGTTGGACTAAACAATATGTAGATGTCTACAAAGTTAATTGAAATCGCATCAGTGGATTTGGAGGTTAGCGCAAACGAACATTGTGACATGCGATTTATATATATAAGAGATACATTGCGAACTCTTTGTATTAATGAATATTTTTATTTTACCATCACGCCAGAATTAACGGGGTAGGCAGAAAGCATCGAGTGCCAAATATCTCTGTCCTCACATAAACGAGTTTACAGACATACAGTTTGTTCGCTGTGTATACACATTTTCGAGTAAATGAAATAAGGCTCTATTATAACGTGCCCTCGAGGCCTCCCGCGTTTCTTTTGGTAATTTATTTATACGTCGCCCACAGATACGCGAAAACAATTTTTTTTAATACAATCCCAAGGCAAACGTTTTGTATACGAGAATTTTAATTATATTCCATTCGATACAAATGTTAAGAGGCAGCTAGATGGAACACAGCCTCCGGGCCGGTGCTAGAGTCGTTCCAACATGTCCAATTAGACCTTTGAACTGTAAATGAAAATGGGGATACAAAAAAACAAATAATAGTAATAAATAACAATTCCACACACGGCTGTATGATCCCAGATTGGGCATTTTAATGCCTGTGTTATGATGACCGGATAGCTGATACACATACATATATACATACGATATAGTACTTATATAGATATTTTTATTACGCCCAGACCCAGAACAAACAAATGTGCTCATCACGTATGTATATATATGTATGTATGTATATGTATGTATATGTATGTATATGTATGTATATATGTATGTTTACCAGCTGTCCGGTCACCATAACACAGGCATTAAATTGCCTAATTTGGGATCAAACAACCGTGTGTGGAATTGTCCCCAGATATTTTATTTATCGTTAGGTTGGCAAGAATAAAGATATTTGGCATTCGGAACCCTGCCTGCGCCTGGGGACCCTATTTAGGCGACGGGAGGGGAAACATTCAATTTGAAAGTGACACCGGATTATGTAGAGTTCGAACCCATTAAAACCGTATCGGTGACCTTCATTTTCTGAGGAAGAATCTCGACCCGTACTACTCTTGCGACAGTATACGGCCATACCGTCGCCCGCAACCCAGAAAGCCTCCTTTTAATCGCCTCTCACGAGGTGGGAAATACCGTAGCGGTAGCTGATTACGAGTTACAGGAAAAACCCTGGTAGGGACCAATCCCATCACGAAGCCCAGGTAAATAAAATATTACAATTTTCACTCGCTGCTTTCTGTCTACCCCGTTAAGGAACTGGCGTGACGATATGTATGTATGTATGTATAATTTTCTCATACGTTTTGAACAATATTAATAAATGGTATAAGTACCCATATTTTAAATTCTCATCAAAGTAGTTTCAACCTGTCAAATAAGTATACAACTATTTGTATACTTATTTGACAGGTTAAAACACAGGTATAACACTAACTTCTATAAGTTAGTGTTATAAGGGTATCCAAATCACGGTTTAATAAAACACAGGTTTCTTTGTAAGCACGTAATGATTGAATGGAACTGAATGCAATGGTGATTTGCGCCTGTATTTATATCAAAATTAACATTTCGATTCTACCGACCACCATAACAGTTAAAAGGAAACAATTACAATTATGTTTTTGTGTTATTAAAGTCATGGAAGCGCAGATGATGTGCCTACTGGGTTTTTTTTGGTAATACATTGCTGTTCGATCGTAGCTACACTAACCGACTTGTAAGGTTCAATGCCACCGGGCCAGGTGGTGTGGCACCGAGCGATATAGCCGCTAGAAGGGACACGTATTCATAATATTAATAATTATTATGACTATTATAATCAAGGACATTTCCACACACAGCTATCCGATTGCAAATTAGGCAAACGAATACCTGTGTTATGGTAACCGGACGGCTGGTAAACACATATACAAACAACATAATACATATATAGGTATTTTTTATTACAGCCAAAAACGGAACAAACAGTTTATTCGTAGTACGTAACCAACAATATTCATTATATTTTTTTACTTTTACCATTTTTCAAACGTTTATCAATGTTACCAATCTCATTCAGGCTGCAACACATATCTACATGTATTTATATGATAGCTATGATAATAAATAAATATATGATAATAATAAGTATATGAACAAAAAGAACCGTCAAAAGTACAGATTACCAGCAATCTTATACGACTAAAAACATTAGAATCAAAATTAATGTCTATCGATTTCTAGATACAAAATTCATATCATTCCATCACGTACACACGAAACGTAATATACCTAAACATAAAAAGCAAGTTAATGACACAATAAAAGAATTTAATATTAGGTGAACAACGAAACTGGAAAACTGACCCAAGACCGAAGCACCGAATGATTCCTAGTTATTACGGGCCCATTGCTTAAAGTATAACATTACGACTATTCTTCACCGCGTCACGTCCAGCAGATAGCCGTATCTTCTGAATCTCGAATGTAACGATAATGATAGGTTAGCGCGGCCCGCGGCACTGATACTCTTGTCATTTTCTCGCGATGCTAATAGAGTACGTGATAATTATTTAACTGTAATCGTACACACTACCGTCAAACTGTCACTATTAGTTCAAAACTCGGCTTTAACGACCGTAATTAATTTTACGCTAAGTGTGCGCTTTCCAGCAGCCGCCGTTTTCTGTATATCTTTGAAAGATAACGTTGGTATTACAACTAGTTTGTCATCGCGTTTTATTAAGCCCTGGATCACACGTACGACTTTCTAACAACGTCAGACGAAAGAGAACCAGCGGGCAAAGGGCAAGGTATGATTAAACTTACAGTACACCACAGGAAAACAAAGCGACAAGATAGTCGTAGGGTACTATATTACTATTACTATAGTCTGTTACTGAGATACTAACGCAAGTGACGTTTTACTATCTTGATAAAGTTATGTTTACACACGGTGTACACGGTCTACACGGTGTTAAACGAGCGACGGTTTGAAATAGCGTAGAGAGTTGTTTTATGCCCAATTTCATTTGACATTCAAACGCCCTTTGTTTCAAACCTCTGATTCAAACCGGCGTTTAATACTGAGTAGCATAGCTTTTATAATAGTATACGTGGACACGTTAAATATTTTTTTTTCAACGTACAATCAATCAACGGGCGCGTGGTCGAGTAGTTAGCGACCCTGACTGCAAACGGAGGTCGTGGGTTCGACTCCCGAACAGAATTCTTTTGCGACTCTCAACATTAAATTAGTAAAACCAAATCTATTTAAAGTATTGTTTTTATCCTAAGCACTAATTTAAATATGAAAATTAATTTTAAATTCTAAACCGGAAGGATATTCAAAACGGACTATTAAATTCTTTGGTTTTATATTAGTATACCTATAGACCATAGAAATATATTATAATTTCAGGTATAACATGCGTTTAATTAAATAACCAGTACCGGGAATAATACCAGTTATTTTCCTCAATAAATATCTATAGAGTCAACGAAGACGTCAATAAAATTATTCATTTATTGACAAAGCAACAATTTTAGTTCCATTCATTGCGCAAATGTGCCTTAACACCTGCCTCGAACCAGTCATTTAATGATTACTATTCTCTTTCTTCCATTTATATCTCGCCTCCGACGTAGATTGACCATCGGCGTCATAAATACTGATGGGAATTCAAATTCAATATTATTGAACCCGAGCTGTGCCCGCGCAAATCCCTATCTCCTGGGAATTTCGGGATAAAAAGTAGAATATATCTATACATATAAAAAAACTGTAGAAGAGCTCAATTGTGTACATTGAATTGTGTACCTTAGGGGTCTTCATGTAAGTAACACAAGCCAAAAAAAATGTATTAATTTTTGTCTGTCTGTTGTCCGGCTTTAAAGCTTAAACTACTGGACAGATTTTGATGAAACCTTTTTGTTATGAAGCTATTAGTCCTCGACAACATATAGGCTATTTGTTTTGTAGATCGGAATTGTTAGGTGGTACGAAGTTCGCCGGGGTAGCTAGTGTTGAATAAACTAAACTTACCTTTATTATACGCAAGAAGGGCCACGAAATAGCCTAAAACTACATTTTCCCATTGGAATCATATAGGTGAAACCGCTAGGATTCTTCACGGTTACCTCTATCACGAGAAAGTCTGGATCATGCAAGGTTATGGTGATACGCGGACATCGCCGCGAGGTGAAGGCTCATAAACTCAGGCAACATGCACTCTCGGTAGGAAATTACAGGCCACGAGCGATGTGGACCGTCTATCGTATACCACGTATTGATTTCAAATCACCCACATCGTTCAACACTGATTCATAGTATAGGATATTTTATGGTGAGATAGCCTTACCTGCGTTTTCGTTCGCGCGGTCAAAACAATTTATTTTGACCGTTATTGCATCTGTAACCCGACCTATTAAATGTTTATAATCATTTGTTTAAAATCTTGTCTCATCATCAAAGTAATCTGTAATAGAATGTTTTTGAAGTTTATATAATTACTTGTAGACCTGACCACGCGTTGCCGTGGTTATATACATATGTTAAATCATATATGTTAAACATGTTAAAATCCCGAACCACGATGTTTGTCCGACTAAGTGTTGTCCTATAAAAAAACATTGATTTTGCAATAAAAAAGGAGATTATCAATTGAAATAAGAAATATCCTATCTTTTAAGTTGAACCAAACAATAGATATCTACAAAATTTTATTGGTTCGTTCAGTGGTTTCGGAGATTATCGCAAACGAAGATCGTGACACGGGATTTTTATATATCTAACAGATGTATTGTGTTCTAGGTGTTTGGTTACCATACTACAACCACTGCCTAATTTGCGTGTGAATTGTCCCAAGGTATTATAAAGCACTAACTAGAGCCTTTGAACCGGATAGAGGATTTCCGTTACTATTTGTGTAAACATAATATTAACAGCAGGAACAGTCAAAGTATACGATTACGAGAGGCTTTCACGGTGATAATTTAAAACGCATCCCATAATATTTCATATTTACGACCCATAACGCTGCGGCAATGCACCTTTTTCTTATTTATTGAACAAACATGTGAATTTATAATCTGTGAAACTACACTCTGGAGTTACGGTAATTTGTGGAATATGTTTGAATTGTAATGAATTATGTTTTAAAACATATGAGATACGCAAGTTTACATGTTTGGTCAAATAAATCCCACTGGATCGAAAGTATGTACCTATATTTGTTTGCATGATGAATATTCGCATACATATAGTTCACACACTGAGAAATGATAAAAGCTACCTATATAATTTACGAAAAAAGGTCGCTATGGAATTGAATTTTGTCAACAGGAGTACGTAACTTCCTTCATAGAAACATATCTTGAGTGTTACAGTTGCAAGCTGATAATATCAGCTATTATATTAAAATATCTATGTACCTTGGTAAGTTATAAGTAGTTGATACATGTATCATACATATGTATATGTATTTTGTTTCAATCGCATCTGAATCGCCCGCTAAAGTCATGGCTAGTTATATTTTTACTGTTTTATGAAATCAACACAAAGTTCATTAAAAACACGTTTCATTCGTATCACCGTTATTTAACACTGTGACATATGAGCTTTACTGGCCAAAGGTCAAAGACCGCTGTATGATTCGCCACGGGCATGTTTGTTGACGACAACAACTGGAAATAAAGTAATCACATCAACAACAATTATTATATAGTTTTGAATAACCTTGTTGAAAAGTCTACAAAACATCTAACACACAAAATTAAACAGCGATTTGAAATAGAGGTTTGAAATAGTTTAGACAGCAGTTTTATGCCAAATTTCATGTCACATTCAAAAGCCCTTGGTTTCAATGAGCTGTATCAAACCGCCGTTTAATACCATATAGCATAGGCATTAGTCACTGTTGCAGGTTTGCAGGTTGCAGAGTTATGCGATGTTTAATCTCATCAAAGGCCTTCAATAAAGTTAAAACAAATTTACACTTCGATTGGATAATCCATCTCGTATCTCCACTAATACGTATTGGAGCAACGTGGTGAAGTATGTTCCAGATCTTCAACAAATTTCAATAGATATATGCGCTGCAGTGGGCGATAAAAAAGGCCATTCACTCTGTTATGTTATCGTGTAAGGAATACAGTTGCGCCAAAATGACAACGGGGTTGAACCAACGAAAAAAGCCAGTCAAAACATTACCGATCTCGAATGAAATTTAACACCAGACGACAAGGGATTTGTTGTTCAACGGTTAAAAGTGTATGTTATGTTAATCATGCGTAGCGGAAGACGCGAACATCACGGTCGAAAATGCGAATCTGATACCGAATGTACTTGTAAAGTCATTTCAATTATCCCCCTTACCAATTGTCACGCGTGTTTTATAATTTTTATTGCTCCACTAGTGGAATTGGACTTGTTGGACGTGGACTTGATGGATTTGAATTTGTTGGAATTTTTGGACTTTTCCTAATAAACTTTGCTCACCACGCTTAACAAGTACAGGTTGGCGAATTACTTTCATGAATAAAATGCTCAGATCCAGTGTGCTAAATTGATAAAATAAATAATAAATAACTGGGGACAATTCCACACACGGCTGTCTGATCTCAAATTAGGCAATTTAGCCTGTTATGGTAACCGGACAGCTGATACAAATACATATGTATATACATACGATATAGTACTTATATAGATATTTTTATTACGCCCAGACACAGAACAAACAGATGTGCTGCACACACAAATGTTTGTCCTGGGTGGGAATCGGAGCCACGAGCTCCGGTTTTGCAGTCCGGGTCTCTAGCCACTCGATCACAAGGCCAGTCACAAAACACGCTACACTTTGAAAAGCCAGAGGTGTGCGCCAAGATTTGACCCTCACTAAGTTGTCGCTATTTTCATAAACACAGGTCGATTCGTACATAATCACTTTCATTGTAATTACGTTCGATTATAATATCGCATCTCACGTTACGAGTGCTTCCGTTGACGGGTATCGACGTCGTACCGTGTGCATTGTCGAAGCGAACCGACCGTTAGCATTCCGAGACGGGGGCGTCATCGTGAGATCTGCATATTCATCAGAATCCACGGATAGGTGAATCTCGGACCGTTACGGTTCCGTCAGTCGGCGCACGTAAGCTGACATTGTTCCTATTCGGGCTCCGGATGTTTTATTCATAAGACACGCGCTGCAAATTACAAGTCCTGTTCGCGCCTAACATAACGTGTTGCCCGAACGCTAACAATGTATAGTGAAGATTGATGCACTAGGATACTGGGATATACGCTACAAAATTTCAAACTTTGTTTTCTTTTTCTCTCTTAAAAGCTATGCTATACGGAATTAAACGGCGGTGGGAAACAGTGGTATGAGTGTAGACAGTTATTTTGTGGCAAATTTCATATGACATTTAAACGCACTTGTTTCAATCCTATGTTTCAAACCGCTCTTTAATACCGTGTAGCATGGCTTTATAAATAAGTACATAACTGTAGTCTCTGTAAAATTTAGCGGAATAAATGGCTCTTTCTTTTCTTTAAAAAACTAACCTATTCGCTTAATACAGTGTTCCGATTTGAAAATATCAATATTGATTCTAATGATGTAGACGTGACAAACGACTGCAATTCCATTCAGCGGTTCCTGTGTGTCGTCGGCTGTCTTATTAGCGGTAAGCACGGTCACTAAGCCGATAAGTGTACCATCGGCGGAATGGAAATGACCATCAATTTGCGTCGATTGGCTGAGGAAATCATTGGCATACCGCGCCCGGGCGCTGGCAATTAGCCATAGATAATTGAGGTACGTGACATTTACAATGGGCCGTGTTCACACGGCTTTCGCTCATTACACTCCGCAGGACGTCGTGTCGTGTCGCGATGGGGCGCGCGGCGTCAGGGCCGACGGCCGTTTAATAGTAAATTGGAATAGGAAATAAATAATAAATAAATAAATAACTGGGGATAACACACACGGCTGTATGATCCCAAATTAGGCAATGTTATGGTGACCGGACAGCTGATAAACATACATATATACATACGATATAGCACTTAAATAGATATTTTTTATACGACCAGACACAGAACAAGCAAAAGTGCTCATCACACAAATGTTTGTCCTGGGTGGGAATCGAACCCACCACCTCCGGT
>DWGJ01005666.1:0-10177 GCA_018246895.1 Aspitha aspitha aspitha | reverse complement strand
AAAATATGGAGTGAACTAACAATTCTGTAACATCTTTAAATGTACCCATATTTGTGCAAATAAATGTCTTTGTCTTTCTTTCTCTTTCTTTCTACACTCACCGCGGGCGTTTCTTGAGCTGGAGTATCTTGGTGATGAGCACGGCGCAGGCGAGGCAGAGCAGCCCGCAGAGCGCCCCGAGCACCATGAGCACGGGGTCGCGCACTGGGTCCCAGCCGGCGCTGCAGCTCGCCATATCCACGTACAGTCCCTCGTCGGCCGTGAGGTTGTCCGATCGCGCGGCCAACACCGAATTGTTCCTGGTGTCGCTGCAACTTTATATTGCAACCGTTAATATAGTCGTTTAGACAGTGTTATAATATCGCTGTTTTTCATGTATACTCGCACAATCCAAAATCCACATTTTACAAGGTAGCCATTCGAAAATTAAACAAAATAAAACAATATTATGGAAAATAACCAATTACAAAACGACATTTTTGCGCGGCATTATGCCCGTTTCTCCGTTATGAATGCGAGTCTTAATGTGTATGAAACAAGGAATATTTTGGATTTATTTGTGTTATAAACTGGTATTTCCATAATTTTGATTTGTGCGAGTATTCATGAAAAGCAGCGATATGTTTGCCGGCCATTTTTTTTCAACCTTTTATTAGTCCACTGCTGGACCGAGTATACGATAGCCATAAACGTGATAACATTAAAGAAATGTCTACTTATCTATTTACATTAGTATAAATGTAATTTTACATACAAACACAATATTTTTTCTCGGTAGATATTAAACCCAGAAGCAGGACCAACGAACTATAATAGTTATATGAAAAGTTGTATTAACTTGAAAAATGTCCTATATCAGACTGCTGAGAGTAGACGGCAAGATGTTTGTAAGACAAGCAGTTACCACTCTGTTGATATTAAAAGAATATTCTTGTTTACTACACTTAGCGCAGTGTTGGCTAGACAATTCACTTTCCGAACGAAAATCTTTCCTTTTTTGCGTAAACAGAGACATGTGAAGAAAATCATAGATAAATAATCAAACATAAAAGTGACGGTCGTCATTTGTATATAGTATGCAAATATACCATATCAATGTACCGTCGGAAATCAGATAAGCGTGCTTTGGACTAATGTTAAACTAATGGCAGCTGACCGTTGATCGATACGGTGGCATCGTTACCGTAAATGGCAAATAATCCCTCAATGTTAAATGACTAAAGGCCAATACTGTAAACAATATAATTACTACGCATTACGGACTTAAACAAACGCCTTTATTTCATGTTCTATTCCCGTGAAAAATTAATATTATACGTAGGTATATCTGACGCCACGAATTATAACTTTCTATGAAAATCCTCATTATTGATGATACGTACAAAAAATTAAATAAATCGACGTCATCGTCATCATCATCATCATCACCACTGTGTTCCTCTACTATTGGAGATATAATCAACGTTATATTATGTCACAATTAAACATTTCTAGAGGGTAATAGAAAACGACATACTTGCAAGGCGCTTCGATTTCTGGTTGCATCGTCGTGGTTTCAACTATTCCCCTCTCGCACCTCACCCCCTCGTAGTCGTTAGCGCACGCGCACACCGGCTTCGAGTCCAACAAGGAGCACGCGCCGTCGTTCAAACAATAACCATCGCAAACGTCGCTCTGACACCTGGCGCCGACGAATCCGGCTTTGCATCTAAAACAATTCACATCATACATGCATTTGTACACTTTTCTTTTATTAATAAGGATAAGGATAGTTATAATAATTGCGACCATTCCACACACGTAATAACACAGCTGATACATCTACGATAGACATTTTTATTGCACCCAGACGCAGAACAAATGTGTTTATCACATAAATATTCTTTCTGGACAGGAATTGAACACACGACCTCTAGTTTTGTAGTCTTTCTGTCTAATCACTTGACCACGAGACCAAGAGCTCGTGGTCATGTATGAACTTTAAAAAATACATGAGGATTATGAGCTGGAGCAACGCATTTGATACCCTGCATGCGTACGCTTACAGATGCGTTATCATCGAATGCTACCTTCAGGAACTAGTAGGTACAAGTATTATCAGAGTATAGTATTATCTTCGTAAACATAACTTCAGAAACAATCAATTAGTGAACAATGGCAAAAAAATTAAAGGATTCAAGTCCTATTTCGGGAGATTCCGACAGCTTGTGTTCGAGATAATACCGCAAATGACGGACACTGTTAAGGAAATACGCGCGAATTGACCCTTTCAATCCTTGAGTACGAAGTTAATTGATAATTCAATTAATTAATACACTTACATACACTTAGCGTTTCCTTCAGGTGTTAAACTGCAGTCGCCATTCAAACAATAATTCTCACAGACCGATGTTAGGCAGCGTTTCCCGGTGTAGCCGGGGAAGCACTTGCAAGTGGAATACGACTCTTCATCTTTGACGCCGTGCAGACAGAACAAGCCAAAGTCGTGAGGAATGTTGAAGGTGTCGTTGAACGATGACTTATTCTGCAATTGGTTCCGCAAAGGTTCACATTCCGGTATCTCCGCAGTTTCATCTTCCACTTGATAGTTTGCAACGATCCCAAACGGCGGATGGTCTTTACTAGTGATACTTTTCATTGTTTCCAGTTGAGGGTTCTCCGAGTTCTTAGGAATTTTCCAAATTAAATTATAACCCAAGTCAACCCAGTATATGGAATCTTTTGAAACCGCTAAAGCATTCGGCCTGTGATGCGTGTCGAGTAGTATAGTTTTTCTATCTTTTCCTTCGAAGTCGGAGCTTTCGATGGAATAATAAATTCCTTCTCTATCGTCAGCCCAATACAGTCTCTTTGTCCTTTGGTCTAGTGCTAAACTTACTGCACTGTATATGTTAGTTTCTACTATGATTTTTCTCTCGGAGCCGTCTAAGCGCGCCATTTCAATCGTCGGTTTTGATATATTTACATTGGTCCAATATATGTAGCTAAAAATAAAATTATTATTCAAAGACTTCTCCACTGAAAACTTCTCTATATATAATAATAAAGAAATGGATTAACAATAAATGGCTTACCCTCTACAACTGTCTACAGCAATAGCTCTAGGAACTTCATCGTCCATTTTAATGAGAAGGTTACCGTAAATATCATTATTTGGTGTGTCTGGTCTTAAAGAGATCCAGAATATACTTTTTTCATTTCCATCAGTCCAAAACAGTTTCCCGCTGACCGGGTCATAGGCGAGCCCTTGAATATTTTCATTGGATCGTCTGGCTACCAGGGGCTTGTACTCTTTCGATTCTAAGTGATAACTAAAAATAGATGCGTTGTCGTTTTGCTTGTCGACGAACAACAGCATGTTTTGTACAGCATCGTACGCCAACGCTGTGAGCGCCCGAAATCGACTGCGCTCGTAGTTAGTTATTGTGTAATTCGTATAAAATTCTAGTTGGTCCCCAGTGGTTACGGCGATATCTGAAACAAACATTTGAACTATCATACTGATCGAGATCCAAATGAGCACAGATTTTGAAACTGTTGATAGGCAAAATGTTGCAGTTGGTGAGGTATAGTCGATTGAAAAACTATTAGAGTATCTACTGGCATTTCAGTGGATAGTTATTTTGGCAGCTATGCGAGACTGCTCGCCACCGCCGGTCGAAACATAGCGTCCCGTGACCATCAGAGGTGATTGTAAAGGTTACGCACTGATTTTATGTAACAACACTTTAAAATGTTGATTGCAACTTCTTAGCCAAAATCTTAGCGAACTAGAAAGAAGTTTCGAGAAGTCATAAGCCTGATGACTGATGACTATTTTATTAATAAATCGATTGGTATCGTGCTATATTTAAATGACGGCGTTGTACATCATTCCGGTCACATTCTATCAACGGTCGATTATAAATTCTATTGAACGAAATAAATCAAGAATGATACCCGTGAAATTCTCTTTAATATCTCAAGATACTTCGAAGATTCAGTGTTTAATAAATACCAAAAGTATTTGTATTTACTTTTCTGAGAACGGAATTCAATGGTTTTATTTGTAAACATTGGTCCTGCGTTGTGCGTCTCTGTTTATTTGCATTTGACGTCACAACGTGTTTTTATGTTCCATCGCGTACGGTTGGTATTTGCAACATGGAACTTCTTTTGTATTTCTTAATTTATAAGTAACTTTATATGAAATTAACGCTGTCTTTTTATGGTCCTCAATTTTAGGATAATAATTTATTAGTTTTATTTATAGCACCAAAAGCAGATGCTAAAATACCTACCTACCTGCTTCATATACATTATGTGCCTATCTTGACAGATTGCATTATTCGATTCTCTTTTAGGGGTATGGTAGGTAGTGAAACTACAAGACGAAAAATTTCAACTTAGCGTTGTGTAGCAACTCATGTATTATTTATATCCGCTAGTCGAAGTTTAGTCCCATTTACTATGGGGCATCGATTACTTAAAATCGCGCATCATAATGCGTATTACGAGTATAATATAATCACGCTATCTGCATTATTAACATGCTGGCACAGGATGACTGATTTATTAGCGTTTACCGCCTCTCACGTGGTCTGTACGCATGCATTGTACATACATATGCATACATACCTACATATGTATAACGATTATCTTTTAAAATAAATTTCTATCAATCACTTAATTTCTAGCATTTGAATAAGCATTCATAAGACACAAAAATTGGAAGAATATGAAATTCCAATAATAACTGCGCTAACTCTTCATATTTAAATGATTTACTAGTCTACAAAATTTATTACAAGTAAGAATACAAAATTAGTGCATAAATATAAAGTTATACCAGTAAACATATTTCTATGTAAATAAAATATTGCAGAATAAAAAAATATCTGTCTTACATAAGAGATATTTAGTTTTATTCTAACACTGTGTTAATCAGAAGTAAGTGCATATAAATAATTGTCAGAAGCCGATTAAAAAACATCCCAAAATAATTGAGTGTATGGAACATTTATGGGAGACAAGTTTTAAAATTAAAAAACCAATTTATTTAAAAAATAAAAAAATACACAAAACATTTATAATTAACGGAGATATTTTTATCGCGTATTTAATTAATCAATCACTTATTTTGATACTCTAATTGGAGTCAAGATGCATCGAAAATCTCGGTTATCACGGGCACGTTGAGATAACTTTCAATTGAAGGTTACAAATGCAGAGATTTGCAGCGTGTACTGTTAGTCTTCGGTGTATCTTAGATCGAACGGGGTCAATGTAATCAATTGATAAACAATGAGTGACGTGGACGTATAAAACGTATAAAATTATACAGTGGTATGCGTTTTACACGCTTACGTCTATTATTGCAAACGTCATCTATTATTTACGATAGCATATCTAGCCCGCTTGTATCCTGCATACGTATTTTTGTGAAGCATTTTTGTAGTTACATTCTATGAGAAAGCATTTCTGCAGAGTACCTAGTGTCTGATATTATATACTATTACTTGAGAAGTTAAACTAACGTATTTAAAAGGCGCATTAATCTGTAAACTCAATGTAGCTTACAACTTTGCAGTTCGATAGCACTCTCACAGGTTCCGCTACCTTATACCTACCGTCTGCAGATAAAATATTTCCGCAATACACTCACTTCAAAAAGGCCAAAGTATTAATACGCTCAACAATGACTAACCTAAGTTTTAATGAAATGCCTATCATATTACTGAATGGAAAATGATTGCTAATAGGGCTATTAAACGATAATTTTCTAGATAGAAGATACATCATTATCTAATTATACATAGGTTAATTAGGTAGCAAATATTAAAATAGAAAGCATTTTACCTAAAGTAACCGTTCTACGCATATGTTTGCGTCGTGGAAAGCCAAAGGCGAAGCTCCCGATAGCTTGTGACCGATGTTGAAACAACAAATAGCTCACTGTCACAAGTCGATAAGGAAATAAATAAGTTGTCATATCTTTTCAAAATTATTGCCCGCAAATAAAAAAGATATTTTTATACCGCGATTTCACGTTTCGCTTATTCTGCTGTCTTTACAAATAACATGAGTCGTAATTGTCACTTGCTTGATTTTACTTTAAGTTGATACACTTTTCTCGTAAATATTTCCAGTTCAAAAAAATTTGATAAAACGGAGTTTTTTAAAAATAGGATAACCTTTTTATATAATTAATTTATTTATATAATTCGTTAGAAATGGTTTTGAAAATTTTTGCAACAATTGTAAAGTATTAAAGGTGGATGTTAGTTAAATTTTATACATTTTAAGGATCTGAAAAGCAAAGGCAACGTCGGAATAAGGTGGGACACATTACAGGACCATATCTTCTTAAAACATTGAAAAATATTGTGTGGTTTCCTGGAAACATAAATAATTAATGACATTAACAGGTCGACGAGCGACCATCATAAGTCAATCTAAGAAATCGGAAATCCCTCATATTAGTGAGACAAACTAAACTTGACCTGTCTTTTCAAGTTTTTATGTCCATAATTAATACGTAAGTATCACAATTACGGCATACAAACACACAATCATAATAAGATATCCATTATCTTTGACAGAAAAACAACTTTATCTATAACTGTTTCCTTACGAGAAATATGAAGCCGCAACCGAGACTTTTTGGTTGAAACTGAATAGGTAGATAAAGAGGAGTCGATATAATTTTTTTCACCGGAGCATTCTACTCACGGTCAAAGCCGTTCTGACCCCCTTTTTATTATGTGAACATTATAAAAGCAAATTTTTCTGTAACGGAATACCAACGGACATCAAGTTTTCAATACGAATAAGTATTAACATTAATACGTAGCTTAAAAGTAATGTATTTTGTCCATACCTCTTTATATACGAGTATGTATCAACGCCATCCAGGATCGACAAGAAGACATTGCACTGATCGTTAGATTTACCATTGCAACACCTGTTTTTAAATTTGTTGCAAAAAGGTACTCCTATCAAAGGTACAGCATGAAAAATCCACTCATTGATAAACATAATGGTTAGATAATTTATTCATATACATGCGGAACTAGTTCCACTCGGACAATGTTACGTAGTTTCTAACCCTTCTAGTTTCTTGTAACCCAACGGGATCTGTTAACTATTCAAAAACTGACTGACGCAAAAAATCCGACTTGGAATTTCTGTGATCGATACAAATATAAGTACTTCAACTTCGAGGTCAACTTAAGCAGATAAGTCTTGAATCATTTGATTGGATACAATTAGGATGACTGCTTCAAAATTCACTGTGACTTAGCAAAAGATATCAAAACATAGTGAAACTAAGAAGTTCACAGCACTGAAGATATAAAATACCCTAACATGCTGATTTGTATGGAGTTATCGGTTTATAATACGATCTTAGGATATTTTAAAGTAGATGATTGATATAATATGCCCCTCCAATTAATTTAATACACTGATAAAGCAACGATGGTAGCTCTTGACACGGGGGCGGTGTTTGCGTGGGTGGTACAAGGTTCAATAAGCAGCAGTATGTCGACATTATATTCAAACGAACCCTGCCAGCATTTATTTTTCCCGCTACATGTATGTAAAATTTGGAAGAAAAATTCGAGAGAGAGTGAAATTACTACCGGTCCTATCTATCGGTTGAGTTCGTATTCAAAGGCAAGGGTGTAATGTAATAAAAAAAAAGGTTTTTTCATAATAGAAGAAGGACCTCGACAAATCCTTTCGTCAGTCCAACATTAACGAATTTTGCGTAGAACATTATCTGCCGTTAGTGTGACCAAGCAACCGATGATTTCTTGTCGCTTTCCGACATTCGCTTCTAATAAAGCCAATAAAGATGAATTTAATAGAATGCAAAATGAACTAATTATCAATATCATGGAATCTCTAACCAGAGGGATCCACTGGTAAAAATTGGCCTCCCGAGACATCGCAACAACTCACGACAACAAGAAGTTTTCCAGTAATCGCTATTAAATCCGCAATAATCACTGTAGGTATTGCAAAAAACGTTATCTGATTAAATTTAAAAGTGCAACATTGTAACAAGAAATTCTCGAAGGATTAGGCGTGTAACTTCCTTCACCGATAAGTATGTAATAAAGATAATTACTTTGATTTAGATAATGCCTTGAGCGTGCGTTTAAGTAAGCACTGAAATGTTCAATAAATTGATATCATATCGCAATATATTTTGGTACGCCTTATATATTAGGTACATACCTATTTATGGATAGGGCGAAATCTTAGAACGATACGCGCACACTCCTGGGCGAGAATGTTGGATTTCTACTCACTAAAACCCCATCGTGGGCCATTCCTCGCATGTTAGAAGCACTGGGATCTCTAAAGAACGGGACCAATGCCTCGCTTACGCTAATAGCGTTTACCTGTACATGTGTTAAAAATATACCTACCTACTTTTATTTGACCGTAATGAAATTATTTTTACAACGTCTACAACTTTTAACTTTTTCGTTCTTAATTATTTACCACTAAAGGATTCCCAACGTATCCGACCGAGCGAAGTGTGACTGAAATATATCAAGTAAACGACTCAGTAAATCGGAAATAAATATTTAACATACATATGTACTACACACTCGTAAACAACTCGGGCAATGCTACAAGCAATATTGTTGCGAACATGCAAGCCAATTTTTTGTAATATCAGTAATAACCAACTATTCGAAATATCGCCGCCTAAAAAGATCTTACCGGGATATTTAAAAATTCATGAGCCTTTATATACGCAAGAGAACCCAAACAGTGTTCATTCATTTTGTCTGTTTGTCTGTATGTTTGTGCACACTAATCTCAGAAACGGCTTATCCGATTTGAATGCAGTTTTCAGTAATATATTCTGATGAGCTTCACTTAACATTTAGTGTTTTTTTCATTTAAATCGGTTTACAAATAACGACATTATGTTATGTTCTAAAATTATGCATAAAGAAATGGTACACGCGGGTGCAATAGTAGCAATAAAGCTCTTGAACGGGTGGGTGTCGCGTTCGCACAAGACATTACTGAAGCAATCTCATAAGCTTTACGGCTCGTTAAGTGGTCGTTTTTGGTAAACAGATCTCTAGTGAGTGCCTTTTGTTTGAAAGTCGTCATGGCGGCCTGGCCTACGTGACCGAAGCTCGGGAGTCGCATGTCAACGGTCTCTAATTAATTTGCTTTCGCTGACGTCGAGTGGACCGGCTATTGTACAATTGCCCGACTACGAAGCCAGGTTGTACCTATATGTACATACTAGGCCAATGAATAGAATTTATGAATGGAATATTACAATCACAGCAATATTATTAACAAAAAAATTACGTTAAATTACTTAATTTACGTCCACTTTGTTAAACAACGACTGAATTTTATATTTATGTTAATCTTTAATATTATCTTATACCTACAATCTCATCGAACTTGAATCTTGGTATTTTTCATTTGCTTTTATATGCTTTTTTACTTTATGTTTAGAATCGGAACTTTCCAAATATGGTCACTCTTGCATATCATCTGGAAGTCTCAATATTACTTCTCTATTTCAGCAAATTTGCGTCCACCCTATCCGAAAGCACGCATATTCAACATTTATTAAAGGCTTCAAATAAGGTGTTTAATAAATTAAACTGAAAAAAAAATTGCAGACTGCTTGCAATGTACTAGCGATTTTTTAGTTTGGCTACTTGTTATAACTGACGCGTAAAAGACGCCATTTGACCCTTGGCACATAAAACGTAACGATAAAATTGTTTGACATAAACGTTTTAAGTGTAATATTATGTAAATCGTCTTATTTTACGAACTGTGACCGACGCGTATTTCAGGATCACGGTCTTTTGGATACTTGTGACCAAGTTTGTCAAAGAAAATTAATATTGATCTCATTGCTTAAAATACTTTTTACACTAATTGTTCTTATTTCAAATTTATAAGATACTAGTGGACCTGACCACGAATTGCCGTGGTTACATTATGTCAAATCATATATGACAAATATCGTGCGTTCAGAAACTGATTTTATGTACAAATTTATTGACAAAAGACATTTATTATTTACTTATTTTATAAAAACTATCATGTCTTTTAAGTTCGATCAAATAATAGATATGTACAAAATTTTATTGAAATCGGTTCAGTGGTTTCGGAGAATAGCGCAAACGAACATCGTGAC
>DWGJ01005665.1:0-10177 GCA_018246895.1 Aspitha aspitha aspitha | reverse complement strand
GATCTCATACCTTTTTACGGTGGACGAACTGAGTTGCGAGACTTGGTTTTTTGACAAGTATTGTTTTTATGGGATTTATTTATCTCATTGTAGTTTACAATCCCACGAATAACGGTCAACGAAACTGAAAGCTTATAAAAGCAGAATGGTGTCCTTGGCGAGAGAAAGATAATAAAAGCAAAGGAAAAGAAACCGGGGACGGAATTAATTGGTAATCGTTACAATTGTTTTTCTTTATAACCAATCACTCCGGTTTTAGTAAAGGATTAACTTTGTATTTTTCTATATAAGTTGATATAACCAAACAACTGCCTATCGTTTGTTTTGGAACTGCAACGAAGTGATACCTGGATACCTATTCGTTTTGATCTGAGTCTCACACGTGTTGTGCATATATAGCCACCAAGATATTACACCGATACCGTAGGGCTTATACTTTGTCATATTTGTTAGGATTTTTTTCTATATTTAAAAGAATTAGTTTTTTACCTAGCCATATTAAGACTGCGAATAATTTCTATAATTTTCATTTTGGTTTTGGGTCGTTCGTATTTGTCAGTAGCCCTAGACTACTATGAATTCTACATTGTACATAATACAGGAACTTGATAACAATGGTTTTATTCGTTCATATCGAAGAATATTATGAGTCGATTCTAAAATATTTGGTAAAAGGACAGAGAAGTAAGTCCTCGCTTTTGTACCTTTACATATTGCTAATAAAAATTTAATAAATAAAAACAGGCAACCCTATAATCAACCGATGTCTTCATTTGGTAGTCTTCCGGGCCTGAACTACTAGATTCGAAACACGAGTTCTAACTGTATGGTAATGATTGACTCACAAGCATACCCATTGATAGCTTGCTTTATAAAACATTAAAAAACACCACTTTTATTTCCCTACCTTTTGCATCTAAACTGCTTCTTTCCATTTCCTAAAATCGTAAAGCGTGACTAGTTTATATCAATGTTAAAAAAACATCAAAATATTTTCCAGTCCATAAAAGATTTTTATATATCGAGACTTGTTTCAGTATGATTTTACGTTATAATCTATTAAGGTTAACAATCCCCGTGTAATGGCTTAAAATGGGGTGAATTAAAACTTTTGGCTGCGAAGCATCAATCTCTTAATTCATAAAATATTACGTAGTACATGCAACCAATCTATCTAGAACAAGACTAAAAGCCTTCATCTGACAATCTTATCGTTGAAACACGATGATATCCAAGATAAAACACGCTCGTCTGAAAGTAGATTTTTCGATTGCTTTTGTTCAGCAAGTGTCTTTTAGTTGCCGTCACAATGATCTCTGTGTAAGCTCAATCTGAAGCCGAACCATTTTGAACAAAACGAGCTTAAGGCTATTCTTCATGGAAATCATTTGACAGCTGTATTTTATGTCCAAAACAAATGAGCAACGTCGTAACCTGTTTGAATTAGTAAGTCTTGCTATGAGTTAAATAAGATTAGTTAATATGCTGTACATATAAAAGGCGTTCTGTAGTTCTTCCCATTGATTTCAATAACGGCGACCGTGACTCGAACTGTAGGTAGTTGCCAATTGTCTAACCAGAACCTTGGAATCACTTGTTACACTGGACCTAGCTTTATATATCTGATTACATATAGAGCAATACAGTGTCATATTGATTACATAGAAATATCCATACACACTTGTGTAAATATAGATTAAGGGAGTTGTAAAAATATGTCTGGCTGCAGGTAAATTCAAATTATAAATTCGAATATTTTTAAAGGTTTAAAATATCTTCTATTTTCCGCTTTATCGTTTCTTTTATCGTGTTTTGGAGCATTTTGAACTTGCGTTTGATTTCAATAGTTGTAATGTAGTCCATAATAGCGGAGTGGGTTGTTTAAATATATTTTGTATTTACTGCAATGTATCCACAAACGTTTAATAATGGCAGCATAAGTGTATTAAGTGTTGTTTTTCTTTTAGTATAAGAGCTATAAACTATTGGATAACACATGTTTCAAGGGTCCGCAAATAACATTTATACGGGGACAGCACTCTCGAACCGAAACAAATATTCGTTTGGCGTATAAATATTTATTTATCCCCATTGGGAATCGGAAAACATCGGGCGAAAACAATACAAGCTTTCTCTAAAGCTTTTCGTGATTTTGTGTAAAAATTCTTTATTATGGGCATGCATTTATTTAAATTCACAGCTATTGCATATTATGTTCATATTTCGCATAACACTATAGAATGACTTCAAAGAATTGACAATAACATTTCATAATAGAATTGAAATAAAAAAGATTAAGTACGCTAATGATAAGTCTAAATAATTCGACTTAAATATCAAAATATTAAATAATGTAAATAAATACGGGCGCCGTTACGCGACCCGAGATAAACGTACAATTTAAGAATGGAATCGATCGAATGTATGAAGAAATGAACAATAGCATCACGTTTGGGTTATTATTCTAATTAGTAATCCTGAAAATGAAACAATATACCTCCCTGGAGTGGCGCAGGTGGGCACACTAGCACAGTGACCCCATTTCCCTCGCAACGGGGTTCCGCCCTACTATTGTAATCTTGCCATCTCACAGCTCAATAACATTCAGAAGGTTATAATATCTACGTACTTAATCTTCTTATCTTAGTAGTGAAAGTCGTGGATTCGATTCCAACCCGGAACATTTGTGTGATAAGCACGTTTGTTTGCTGCATGTCTGGATGTAATAAATTATTGATAATAATATTTTAAGCTTATTTGTTTTTACGGACAAAAACTTGCAAGGTAAATAAAAACAACGTGATGCAACCTGCACACCTTAAAATTTAAAACGTAAATATTACTATGTCTACGTAGACTATGACCTAACTTACTGTGATAAGGTCTCGGAGACTGCAAGGGAAGGAATAAAAGTGTCGAATAAAACAAACCCGTAAATATATTTAGTCTTTTAAGGAATTAATTTTGTTTAAAAATCGAACACCTACTGTCCCTTATTGTAATCATTGCTCAATAGGGGAAGTCCCTTAGTTTCGAGGAGCGACTACTTAATAGACGTTATCAACTATTATACCGGTGTTTGATGTGGAGATAAGCTGAATGCTTATTATTGAGGATCGAGACAATGAACGGTAATAGCACGGGAACATTTTAACGGCTCACTAAGTGGCAAGATTTTTTCTAACCTGTATTAAATGCTGTGGAGGGCTAAGCTTTTTCTAATATCAGAAGTAGTTCTTTGTAGTGCTGGTTATAGAGATATCGGGACGTTTAAACCTTTGTATTAATTGATATGAAATCATTTTTACGTGAATAAAATTTATAATGTAACGT
Source organism: Aspitha aspitha aspitha (assembly GCA_018246895.1). Classification (NCBI taxonomy): domain Eukaryota; kingdom Metazoa; phylum Arthropoda; class Insecta; order Lepidoptera; family Hesperiidae; genus Aspitha; species Aspitha aspitha. Next base: position 6,844 of record DWGJ01005665.1, on the reverse strand, counting down.
AACGAGGTCTAAAGTGAAAAAATCAATGTATTCGCATATCTATGGGTCTGGATTTAATGTACGACCTGGCTAACATCAAAATAATAACTGTAACTACATAAGCAATTTTGTCCCTTAGCTTGTGTTAATTTGTTTTTTATTAGTCTTTATTATTTTTTTGTTTGTACATACAGTAGAGCAAAAGCATTATTATGACATTTTACATAGAATATTTTTTATATACATTAAAAGCTTTGTTGCATTTCAAACTTATCATACTTTGCAGGCAAACTATGTAGGATATTAGTATGCGTCTCGGAGTGAAGAGGCGAGTAGCATCATAAAAGGACAAAGAGGTGAGTAAGCGCCGATAAATGATGCTCACTAAATCTGGAATATTTAGTAGGACATATTTAATTTGAAAGTGTGGGTCCATAGACGAGTAAAATTATATTATCATTATCAGTGACCTAACGATTACAATAACGACATTTCGACTTGCTGGGAAGATACGAGTAGTTCTATAAACATCTTATTCGGTTAACATCCACTAAGTAAATAAATCGTTAAATTTTGTAAATTGTAAATGAATTACAGAGTTTAGACATGTTTGTCAAGTCTTCAAAATTAGAAGTTACTAGTTTCAACCTTCAGGGAGCACTAGACTGCTTCAAACGCTTACTACTCGCATATTCATTCTAACAAAATTGATTGGCTCAAAATTCCAGTTTACATAATGATTGTATCAACTTATTTTGCACCTTTTAGTTTTTATCAGGTTAATCATCAGCCTTTAACTACTGTCACCTGCTTTTAATTGTTAGGTAACGTTAGATTTACACCGCTTCGTCGTCCTTTGTGTTTTTTACATTAGGATAGAAATTCTAATAAATAGCAATTAATGCCTTGTAGAATGTTAGATATGCCACGTCTAGTTAGTTTTCTTAACTTTAGATATAATAGTTTTGATTTATATAATAGTGGCTTCGATTATATTTTAAGCACATATAAGACAAAGGCAATCAATAAGTTAGCACTACATTTTGTTTGAAGTAGCCGCCGCTGCCAACGCACAATACCAAACTGAGGAATAGCCTAATATCATCTGTACGAATATTCTAGAACAAAATCATTCCTATAACTCTTTATATGGTTACTGAAAAGTCAATGAAACTGTAAATTACAAAGACTATCACGCAAAGATTCCTTCGAAAGAAAAATCATTTTGCGGTATTAAGCTGCAAGTATGCGTAGCATAGTCAATAATACATATATTCCAAGGGTTCACGAGGTCGGGCCTCGGTACATGGAATTGAAACTGTAAAGTTACCCTGTTACATGCTGTTGATGTAGTATAATTATTTATTGACTATCTCACCCCCATTTACGTAAATAACTGTTTGCTATAACTAAGTAACGACATACCTAGGCGACTTTTTATATTTAAATTTTTGATTTCGAAATAAGACGGTACGTTTATTACAATTAAATTACAACTAATTTAAAGCCTGTCTATACATAAAGTGTAATGAAATGAATTAATTCTGTTTAAAAAAAAATAACTTATAAGACTTTATAATTTACGACCGTTTATTTGAAATACTAATGTAATATTTTAAGGCGTTTTAGAAATAAAACAATAATAATAGTATGGATCGTAATATTCATTTGCTCTAAGTATGTTTAGTTTATACAAACTATGTAGGTCCATGACAGCCGCGTAATATCAGTATCGCTCCTTATCTTCGCACTTCGAGTGAAGACCAGCGTTGATGTATGGCTTTTGTTTCATAGTTACGATGCTGGAAAATATATTGTATACTACTGGGTACACCAAATACTAATAAAATACTAATGGGTAAGCCACCATATTTAAAAATACACTCAATAGCTAAATTGTACTTACATAACAATGTTAATGATATTGACGATAATAGTAACATAATTAAATAGATGGGACCTACCTGCTTATTTATTTTTATAAATTGACTACCGATTTTTCTAAATAAAACTAAGGTAAGGGTGAACTGACTAAATATCCTTAAATGTACTGCGCACTAATTAATTAAAAATCAACACTGTATCAAATCTTATAAAAAAAAAATTATAATTTATGACAGCAATCTGCTCAATGACCCGGTAAAAGTGATAGAAATCTATCTTTAACTTAATACACCTTGCCGCATTTATAATCTATAAAATATTGGTTGAACTTGTTAGCGTCGACGTCGACTGATAATTCGAAAAAAAAGGAATTCCAACGAAACTAAATTCAAACTTATTGTGCACACGTGCGATGCGCCGGCGCTGTTGCATCCCGCGTGCGCTAGCGTCCAACCAATCAACGAGTTCTAGGTCTCGCTCAGTCGTATCCCGGCCGTCGTCGTGAGCACGTGTGTCGTATGTCGTTATGATTGTTATACGTACTACGGACCTTTACAAAAATAATCGTTAACACTGAAAAATGTACTTTGTAGTGGAAATGTGTTCTTTACCTGTATCGACTTTTCAGTGCTGATAGATTGTTAATCGAATGACATTTTCTGTTTTAGTTATATGTGCTTTCTGGATTGTTTACTATGGTGATCGTTAGCGTTTTTAACAGGTTTGAAAATTTAATAATTTTTTGTGTCTTACTAAATATACTTTTTGCATGTAATACGTAATGATTAATATTATATTTATTATTTATGCTCTTTTAAATTACAAATATAAACTGTTGACAGTTCATGATTTTTTTAAATAGTTATATCTACCTAGTATTATCATCGTATATGTGATTCATTGCACTATTTTTTATCGGTAATCTGTTATGCAGACGTTACACTTATCGTTACGTTTGATATAATTTGTAATGTGGAATACATAAAGTTATGTATCGAGCTACTCAACTCAGTAGAATCCGTTGTAGTAATTCGTTTAATACTTACGTTAATCTTCTACTTAATGTGAGGGTATTTTGGTTATTATACATTTTTATTATTACATTTATTTAAAGCAAATTAGTCACTGGGCCATTTAAATCCACAAGTTATATTTTTAGATGTTTCATAAACTTTGAGATGAACTTTGTGTACTTGCTAAAGGAAAAAAGATCCGAGCTCCTAATGATTCGAACCATCTGTCATCACGAACAAGGGCATACCCCCCTGCAAACAATAAACCATTAAATGACAGATACCATTAACACATCATCGTTCACGGTGATGGATTTTTTGTTTGCATAATATCTGGCTATGATTATTACCTTATACAGCCACATCTGTCATTTTGTTGTTTGAAGTAAATACAGATTGCGAAAACGTTAATAAATTAAGGTAGAGTAGGTTTCATAGTCGTACGTTGTTAGGGTATAATTTTATTATTATATTACCTTCAACTACTTGTTGGATAATTTATTCTTAGGCAATTGATTACGAAGTAATTAACGATAGGTTTTTCACATGCAGAAACTTAATTTACTGAAGATGAATAATAAGGTATAATTATTGAATATATTGCTTAGAAACCGTTAATTATTGACTTAATTGTATTGTTTGTCTAATTTGCTAGTTCTGAGTAAATAGTGATTGTAATTATGTGTTAGTACAGACAATTGCCAATATGATATTATTCAAATTCTATACCTAATACGATTACACTTGTAATGGTTTATAATTAATGATAATATATCCATAGGTTTATTGAAAATATGACTTCCTAATCCACTTACTCCAAACGTCGTCAATATTATTCTATGTAGTACGGTAGCTTACTAACCAACATTTTGCGACACCTGTCAACACTTTAATGTTATATGTCCGTCTCACTCTTCCCTGTATAACTTATATAACGGCGTCACAGTCTAGAGCGTGCTATACTGTTCTTTATTCAGTTGCCTTTTTTCTCCCATTTGCGGCCTACCTCTTCCTCTTCACTGGAGTAATTTAGAAATGAATAAATCATTATCGCTGCATTTACATTGTAATTGGCTACTTACTTGGTATACTTTAAAGTTAACATTTGATTGGCACGAACGAAATTGGTGTTTATGGTCGTTTCCGATTACGCACACAAAATGGAAACTGAGCGATCTTTGAATATGCATGTGCACGCAGTTCAGCGGTACTCACTTCCATGCATAATTTTATTGTTGTTTACTCTCAAGAGCATTGAGTGTTTAGTTTTCGGCCTCTTGCTTCGTGTCATAGATACCCGCCATTAGCGTCCCATTGTATACACTTCGAACACTTGATTGATTACCCGTCTCAAGTCAACAGCCCAGTTCAAGTGTGTATCCATTCCAGAAATTTTCAGAAATAAATACATATTTTAACGTGCAGGTGATAAAATCGTCTCTTAATACTTTGCAAAGAATTGTCAGTTGTTTGACTTTTTGTAACATTAAAACTGCAAGGGTAGTCGTACAAATTTTACAACTCTTAAACGACATTATTAAAGTTTCATATAATTTCAACAATTGTTCGCTTAATTATATCAATCCTTAATTTAACAATGTTTAAAGAAAATTTAAAATAATGTTATTAATATGCAAGAGAAGCAAACAAACCACGTCATTTATTAAAATATTGTTAGTGATCTCTGTTGAATGAACATTTAATATCAATTTGTAAGTAAAACAGTCACTTCTGTAAACTTCACAAAGAGCGTTATATTATAAAATCCAAATCACAATCGCAAAATTCATAATTAATATTGTAAACATGTACAATTCTTTGAGTTTTATTTTAGAATCCCACACCACTGACCTTAAGTAAAAGCTCCATAGAAATATTAACATGTTCTCAATTATAAATGTTAACCCAAAAACCGAATAAACTGAATAAAGATTCACGTACAACATTACCATTCTCTTTAACAACATAATTTGCGGTGCTTGTGTTAATTAGAAGAATTATGAGAGATTCTCATATGAAATATTTAATTGTAATTATTTACGAGACCGGCTCCTTTGGAAGAATGAATAGAAATGATGATTTATGAAGCGTTTTCGGTTTTAAGTGTGTTCTATGCTAATGTAAGTAACTGCATAGCTTCTCCTAGATCCGGTTACACATATGAGTCATCCGGAAACCATGCAATTCATAAAGTTATAAAAACTCAATTTTAGTTTTTGAAGTTGGCATATCGGTAAGCCTATGCTTAAGAAAATTTAGTTAGTTCACTTGAAGAAAATCACAAAATATTACGAATACTAAGCAATTCATATACACGCAGAAGTTTTGGTTTTAAGCCACGTCAAAACCATAAATTCAGTGGTTACCACTTGAATGTCGAATTCAGTTTGATTTGGTTAACTGATACTGTTAATTTAATTTCATTATATCTGGTTCGAATGCAGAGTTTCCCCCATTAATTGTGACATAATCATAGTTAAAATTTACTAATCGCTCTTAATGACATAGCGAAATATTTTAATTAGTTTCAAAGTGCTATGTAAGTAGTGTGTAATTATGATCGGGAAAATAAACTTTTACTTTCTAACTGCGTCACACGTGTGAATAAACTCGGATCGGTGCTGTTTTCTTCTCGTTTACTTGAATGCAATCGAACAATATAAAATTGCAACATGCTGGCGTGATGACTTTCCCTTACAATTAGCCTTTATAGACGCATATTTCACGCTCTTATTATCTACACTCTCCTTGGCAAATATATCATGATAACTATGTATCTATCGTGGAAAATGTTAATTGACTAATCATTCAACATAACGAGCATAGATGACTAATATAACTACTTTCGTAGAAAAAAAACCGATGTCTATTTGGCTTCCGCGACATATTCTATTGAACTTTTTTCACTCAAAACAGACAGACGCGAGTAAATATGTATGATGGTTATTAGATTTCGTGGTTGTTATTTTTCACTGTTCAGTAAGAGTGTTGCGTATGCACTAGTAACAATAAATTTCATAAAAGAGATTTTCATTTCTCACATCAAGAATATCAATCATCTGATTAGAAACAATTATAGGTTTAGTTGAGCAGTCAATTTTTTTCCCCCGCAATAAATGTTTACTTCGTTGACGTTTGACTGATTGGCGGTCGTTGGAAACACAGTATTGATACAGACCGTGCTTACGATTTCATGTTAATTAAAATATCTATTTAACCAATCACAGTTGTCAATTAAATTCGATTATGCGCCGGAGTTCGTAATTAAAATCCATCAAAATTCACAGAACGCGTATATGGATTATACGTAATTCATTAACAATGTATTCAGTAACACAATATGGAGGAACAAAGGCCGTTAGATAATGGATCTTTCGAGTTCCTGACATTCGATGATCGTGTGACTTTCACTAATTGGTGACAATTTCGCAAAATGGGCCGAAGTCGACTTTCAACAACAATACGGATCCCTATGGGCCTGCCATGGTTAATATATTGAGCGTTAAACAATTAATTATGCCAATGATATTGATTTTCTATGCAGTATGTGCTAAGTGGTGTGAATATAGCAGTGATAGGAAAGTAGTTTGGAATTCTTATTCCAACTCCGAGGTTTGTTAGTTCAAATCCCAGCAGATACCTCTAACTTGTTAACACGATTTTCATATCTTAAAATTTATATGTTACTTAAAATAACGGCGAAGAAAAACATCGTGAGGGCACTATATATTATAAATGTGTTTAAATATTTCCGACAGTTAAAACCAAACCCTACGCTACAGAAAAAATAGCCCACTACCGCTAGTATTACTTCTAAGTGTTGCATAGCATAATAAATGTCATGTTATATTATATTGATCGTGATAGTGTTAAGAAGAAATTTACTTTAAATTTATAAATAACTGGGGACAATTCCACACACGGCTGTCTGATCCCAAATTAGGCAATTTAATGCCTGTGTTATGGTG
>DWGJ01005664.1:0-10178 GCA_018246895.1 Aspitha aspitha aspitha | reverse complement strand
ATCGATAAATCATAGGGAACCGACCACAATCGTTCCGATGACATGGTATGTCCACAAAAAATAATACAAGCCATCATTCAGATACCCGTAGAATTGGGTGGGAGCTGAGGTCTCCCGTAGGGCTGCGCCTCAGTCGATCACTTACTTTCTCCGCATGTTTATACAAGAATCTAAGTGCAATTACCGTTTGTTTCTTGATAACTTCCACAAAACTATCATGATAGTTGTAATGTACCTATTCGAGTTTAAAAAAAACAACAGATTTATTATTTCATGTGATAGTTCATTTAATTAAAATAAGCTACTTGATAATTAATGTACCTAATCGTGTATTAGTCTGGAATTTATGTAGGCAACTCGGATAAATCCGTGTCATAACTTGATTATTTCAGTATAATAAAATTCAAGAACTGAAAGAAATTTCTATTACATACTATCATTAAATTTCTTATTCGCAGTAATTTTAAATTTCATGTTAGGTTGCAGCCCTAATATTATCAATATTTATCATAAAACAATCCCTCACTAACATGATAACCATGTAGGTACCAAGAATAAAATTTAAATTATGCATGTTCAATAGAGTTGACTTATTTTTTGTCAACCTTAATGGATCACGATTTATAGTGATTGTTAATATAAATTTATTCCTTAATTTATTTATCTATTGTATCAACAAAGTCATTTGACATTACGGGGTCGGCAGATTTAATCATGAATTTATTGCTTATATCTCTAACGATAGTGGTTTATTTTGTAGTTTTCTTAAGTGGAAAATAGCACTAGAATCTCAAAATTTGTCATAAGATCATTAATATCGCGTTAATTTTCAATAAGAAAATGTCCGCTTAGAACTCTTTGAATTAGAGACACTTCAGCCACGTGGGACGACCATTTAGCTTATTTTAAAGTATGCATACATTCCCTTGACGATCCCGACTCATTGTTCGTATCCAAAGAAAGAGCAAAACACCAACCAAGATGGAGATGTCCAATATTTTAGATGGCATAGCAGTCGCCGCTACGAAATCGGAATTCCTGCTTCAAGGTTTCTCCTCGAGATTAACTTCTAAAGGCGCCCTTGTGAATACGGCCTTTTGAAGTCCTATTTCTGTGCCCGATCTCCACCACAATGAGACTGTATCGGGACATCCAAACAACGCTTTAGTAACCAAGTATGCAATAGATAACCATGTTTTATGCTAATCTTATAAACAGATACATAGCTTACAAATTTTCGAGGGCTTCACCAGCCAAATGTCAAATCACAAATAAATGCTCCTTACATGCCTCTGCGTTCACGCCCGCGCCTTGCGCCTATGAAATTATGAGCAATCAGCTCGTAGATTGTTATATTGACTTTTGCCCGTCATCGGCTATTAAGATTTCTTTGTTACAGAAACATGTTGGACTATTTACACAACACGTTGCTCTCACAACGCCTTTGTAAAAATAACTTAAACCTTTTTCGATGCGTTCTTGTCGGGCAGCGTGTATCGCTCTCACGGATATTGAATGAAACCCTCAAGTCACTTAGCGCGACGTTAGAATTTGCTTTCAATATCGTTTAGATAGCTTTATTATATGAACCGAATGACGGTGTTACGGACTGGCTAAAGATGCAACAATACGAGCATCTCGAGGTGACAATGACGCGTGATTGCTGTCAGTTTGTAATTGAAATGAGACCTTACTTCACAGTGAGTCATCGACTAAAAATGTTGATTGGCCTTGGAAGTCTCATTAGCCACTACACTACAAAGCGTCGACATATGAACATTTTTCAACACTCATATATTATCCATCAGTTGGTTTGATAATGCCATTTATTCCACATTTCAATCTGCTGCCATTGTTACACTAAACTTTGGATATCATTTTTAATTTAAACATCTATAGGTTAAAAACAGCAGTACAAAAATAAAAGTTATGACAATAAAGCGAGATATTGAAATAAGGATGTAATGCCTTCATAAATTTACCTAAGTGTAAGGCCACATTCAAAAAGAAAAAAGCAATATAGCAATCAGTCAGTCCAATTGGTGTTAAGTAGGCACTGCAGCCGAGAGATGTCCTCAATCAACTATCAATGAACTGAAGGTTACGTCCCATTGGTCTCATATAGAATATCAAGGAGAAAAGTCGAGTCGAAAGGTTAGACAAAAGGTTACAAATAGGATCGTTATCGATATTGGTAACGAAGTTATTAGAAAAAAATAGGCAAACAATACCAAAAAGGTACAAGAAAAACGAAATAACAGAAACAGCGCTCTGATTAACGATATAGACGGTATTAAAGGTTTCATGATACTTACAAACGTGGCGAACCTTCCAATGTTTACCTTTGTCTGTGTTATTTAGCAGTGGGAATATATGCCACTATCGTATCATCAACACTATTATCGAGAATTGACAAATAAATTTAGTGCAAACTAAGTCTAATTGACGTCCCAGTCAATTCATAAAATTCAAATCATGCGATCGGTTTTTTATTTTTTTACATATGTGTTAAAATATGTGTACGATCCAGAGCTGGTTGGGAATCGTGTGAATTTTTCGAAACACAAAGAATCGTTAAGGTTACATCATGCTCAGCGAGAGAATATGCAAGAATGTCCGGCCAGCACGGCTTGGTGGCTCGATAGCAAATTCGAACAATCTTTGCATTTTTAGCGACTGAAGTGTGTGTTTTATTTAAACAAGGAACGGATGATATTAAAGTTATTGACTTCATCGCACGCCCTCTTAAGTTATAACATTTTGTTTATTATTAGCATCTTCTATGTCAGATAACAGATATGTATATATCTTGTCGAAGGGTGAAATATGACGTATAAGCAAGTGTAAAAGATAATGTAATCGGATAAACCGGTTTCAAGTATGAAAATCATCGTTATATTTACAAATAATCACGTCATGCATATCTTTTACGTGGGACACTATGATATTCATAAAGGTTAATAAAATTGATCTTTTTTTGGGGGTATCATTAATGGCCACACGTATGCCTTATGTGCTGCAGAGACCATTGCAGATATGGACTACCGGTTGCTAAATTGATAATGCAAATGCGGTATAATAACATTGGTTATACATAGAAAGGCCTTACCCTGTTTTGCATCCAAACGGAATAACGGACTAAGGCGTGTAAATCATCTTCAGGGCTACTATTCTTTTCCCATGTTAATATAACGATCACGAGTTATTTTTTACATTTGTAAACTCTATAATGCAATTATTTTAGGATCACAACAATTTTATACAATAACTATAATCTTGGACGAAACTAGAAAAAGCGATCTTCTCAATGCGCGCCTAATAGAATACTTCCTGATCTGACTATTTACATTGTACTCCCAGTCACCATTTGTATCTGATTGAATAATGGGTATTTGACCTTAAGTACCCTTTCTGTATCATTTGTCATCGGTGATCATTTTATCACGTTTGTACTCACGGTGTCGTACTATGTATAACGAAATATTACGTTCCTTACTTATTAGGTACTTTTTATAAGCGCATTTACATATTAGTTATTGTTTTGTTATAATTGCTAAAAAATATAACATTCACGTATGTATTCATTGACAATTTTTATTTTTTCATTACAACGCGTCAAAACTTTTTTTTTTCATAATGTTCACTACAGCCATTGGCCAATATAAATATTAAGTTCGTTCCGGATACTTTGCATGTAAATTATGAATTTTGATGTTGGTTCTGAGTGTATTCAAGATAATTGTATGGATTTATGTAATTGGAACACATAAAATGCTATGTTATTAGGAAAATTACAACTGTGATATTTGTGCTCTCAAACCGACTCTATCGTGTCCTATGTATTTTCGTCTGTAGCTTATTTCACGAGAATGTACTTAATGGGGATACAAATTTGATAGGAAAAGAGCCCAGTAGTGGCGACTTAATCCTATTCAGGATATATTCTACACATATTTATGTAGTCAGTGAAAATGAGCTAAGACGATATTCAAAATTAATTATTTCGTCTGGCAATGATTTTATGTCATTATCTTATTCATACAGTGTAATAAAAAGAAGACTGGTTACCCTAAACTAGTTACCAATTGAAACTATTGCTCTGCCTAATGCAACAAACAATCATGAGTGGCCGATGTATTTTTACTTGTCAGTTGTCTGGTCAATATTCGGGTTTTATGCATCCCTTTGTATGGTAGCAAATAATAATTGTTAGTAGGTACTACATCGCACGTCGGCTGTGGATCTCTTAAATCACTCATTACTGTCGCAGCTATGCATAAACAGGACGGATGAAAGTAATTGAGTAGTTCTCACGAATTCCTATATTATTCCATCATCCTTTCAACACTGTCGCAGGCTGCGCTTCACACGATTTGTTTATTTATATTGTGGTCGCCTTTCATCTACTATACGTGAGCAAATAATGAATGTACGACATATCACGGGGTACTCTGACGTCACACCGGACACGGCCACATCAAAGCACTCTATGTCAAAGATTTATGTGTATTTGTTAGACTCCGTCCCAATTATGACGAGGAAAATTTTCATTTATAAAGAGTTTACCGCTATGCGTCTTTGATGTCTAATTGGGCACATCTAGATATATGCACAGTCTGTGTAATTGTAGACAGATTTATCGCGGAGAGAAAGGTGAACAGGGATTTGTGCGGTGTACTTAGGATTTACAGCATCTGAATGTGCTACTCGATAATGGGCAATTCTTCTCTTTATACATATAATAGTGTTTTGAGATTTGTGTGTTCAGTTTTACCGTTTGAATTTTCGAATATAAGCTCTAGAGATTGCTTTGCTTCATTTACTTTATAGTACTATCGCAGACAAACAATTCTAATGTTTTCGTTTGTGCAAGTGCTTTTATGAGAAAAATGAAAGTAATTTTGTTTCTGTATTAAATTTTATTGCATCTATTCACACACCATCCAGGAGAACGGGTAGGGACATTTGAAGCTAACAAAATAATACAAATTATAAACAATAGTAGTCCTAAGCTTAATTTATAATGAACAACTTAGGATCATTATTTTCTGGTTTACAACAGCACAGATAGACCGTTCGAACGAACAAAAACATGTGTATATAATATTATAGCTATGCACACTGGACTATTACATTTATTAAATTTGTTGTTGAATTAAAATAATGATATTAGACACAAGACTCTTAAAACGACTTTTTATAAAGATTTTTATATTTCGTTGTCTATGTGTAATATGATTTCTATGCAACACATATAGTCAGACATATTTACATAAAGGATCGCTAATACAGAAAAATTATTGCATTTACTTCTTAAATATTCACGTTATCATTACAGTAGGTATATACTTACAACAGTGACGTATGTATGTACAAAACTATAGACTCAATTTTGGACTTTCAGTCTCTACAATATTGAAAAAAATAATATTTTACATTGTATAGAAACAAATCAAGGATATAACTATAGATTATTTTATTACAATATACAAGGCCATCTTAGATATATGTAATTTCAAGTTATACGGGGTGAAATGGATCTAAATATTTGTAGGACAGTATAGGGCTGGTGGTTATGAAATATTGAGGACATTCTTAATAAGGTGCGTTTATAAAAACATCGGTATCAGAAACATTTGGGATGCGTTGAGCTTGTGTATCTACTTAAAGCGGTGATACGAACCCGAAATGCTTATCAAAGCCCCTTTTAAATATTAAATACACCTAAAATCAGATCATAATTATTCCTTACTGCTATTTGCTACTGCTACTAAGTCATAATATAATGATCTATTGCACGACATCTCAGAGTAAATGACTAATGACAAAATGCATCATACTCCATCTAAAATTAATTTCCGATATATCATTATACTCTCTCAATGTCCATATTGATTATTATAAGAATATTGTATACGCTTCTCTTTACAAACATGTATGTGTGAATAGTGTTACATTTCTATCTGATAGTTACGTAATATGTAATAAATTAAGTTAGTATATTTTTGTAAGCTCCGTTTAACCTAGCGCTCTATTAATACGATAAAGTGTCGTATTATCGGAAACGGGAACATTGAAACAATTAACGCAATTTATTTATATCATAACATACATTACTATTGCGGGGGAGTTAATATTATAAGAGGAACAGCGTTAAAGGAACTGAATCATTCGTTTACAACTAAATGATCGATAGTAAAGAATTCTGGCTGAATAAGTACAATCATTTAGTCGAATGTTACCGTACCAGCCCTATTTATTCCGTGACTTAAAAAGTACTTAAAAAATTAACAGTTAATTTTCTACGACGTCATTTTCATTTAATGTTTAACATAGACAATCATAGTCTTCTGACTAGAAAGGAATCATTCAGATTTCTCTAAATGTAAAAATCTGGTATCGGTATTCCATAGATTAAAAACGTACATTTAAACTTGTTACAACTACTGACCTCGTATCAATAAATATTTAAACTCAAAAGTTACATATTTTTTACGAAACTATGAAACAATAGAAAAAAACTGGACGTTATTACGCACTAAACATAAGGAGAACAATTAGTAAATAATAATTTACACTCTACATGACAAATGATAGTCTAGAACAGTGTCGTTTATCTAGAAGAAACGTAAGACGTATTAATACCTATTTTGAATTAAATCACTTTCATTTAACCACCTCCAATAATAAGTAGAGCAACGGGTTGCAAGGTCCAACTTGTATAGCACCTAGTATTGTCGGTCGGTCGGGGACGACGACGACGTCGTTCGCGAGTAGTCAAGCTCACAGCGCGGCGGGTTTGCTCGCCAGTGTTCACTATCACAAGTCTAAGGTTCTCTACCGGTGCATAAATTAATTATTATCACGTATATATACGTATGTATACATTTTTATATTTATAAATCGCTATTTACAGGCGAGGTGCCGTCGCGGCACTCGTCAGCCGAGATCGCTTTATTGTCGATTAGCCAGCGGCGGGCGTAGGAAGGCCGGTCAGGCGCGAGAGGGAGGCGGCGGCTCGGCAAGGGACGAGGTGGACGAGGAGGACGGGGAGGGCGCGGGGGGAGCGGGAGCGGGCGCCGCCAGAGCCAGCGAGCGAGAGTACTCCAACAGAGCCACATCTGCCACGTGAGCTGGGGGATATAGCCCACGATAAAGATCAGGGCGACTGTAGGGGTGAGCCAAACGAGCAGCGGCAGCAGCAGCCGCGGTTTGATAAAACGCCGATGCGGACGGGGGCGGAGCCGGTGGCTCCCCCTCCTTGCTTGCCATGTCAGCCAACGACCATATCCTAGGTTTTGCGGTAGCAGGTGTACTTCCCGGCGGAGCACGTGATGGTAAGTGCTGGTAAGCTGGGTGGATAGGCCTCTCGTATGGTTCTGGAGATTCTGGACCACTATCAGCTCGCGACTCGGACCACTCAGATTCTGTTCTTTGACCCAACAAATCTAGCCTTTGCTGGGGTCTATCGCCATCTTCGCTGGAGCCCGTGCCGGAATCTTTCCCGTCTACGAAAGAAGAGAATAAAGTCAATGTTGATATTTGTATACAATTAAGTGTCACTATTTGAATTATGAATAAAGACAAATGTAGGGCAAATTCAAAATTTAGAGCGTGGCATACAATTTATTTTGCAACATAATACCACAGTAGAGAAAAAGAGAGTGTTTTACTGAAATCTGTCGTATACTACTATCATTAGATAATATTATACAATTCGCTTAGCAAATTTCTTACCTAGAGCGTCTTTTCCGTCGTTGCTTTTGTGATCATCGTCATCGTTATTATTATCGTCGTCATCGACTCTATTTCTCGGCTCCCATGTCATTTTGTTCTCCTTTTTGAGACGTCGTCGCGCGTTCGCGAACCACGTCGAAACTTGCGTCAAAGTCATTTTTGTTATAATGGCGAGCATTATCTTTTCACCCTTAGTTGGGTAAGGGTTCTTCTTGTGTTCGTTTAACCATGCCTTCAAGGTACTTGTAGTTTCGCGGGTGGCATTCTTTCTTCTAGCGCCGTTTAGGTCCATCCCGTACCTGTAAAGAAAGCTAACATGTTATAATTGCCAAGCAATTCAGGGCTTTCCTGAATATCACAATTATTCTTTTTATTAAATGTTAAGAACTACCGATGTTGCGATAAAAACTTGGAATTTTTGCTCTAACAAGAACTCACGGCATTATGAAACTGTTTGTGTGATTTGGCTGTGCAAATTTACTCCAGTGCGACGTTAAGTTTTTACAGGTACATACAAATCAAACATGAATGGTAGAGTCAGATTTGGAGGAGATTTTAGATAAGGTGAATCGTGGCCGCCCCATTCCCCTGTACGCCCTCCTCCCGTGGCCGGCACTTTGGGCCAATGAAAACGGTAGCTTAATAATTGAAATCGAGATAAGCCAACGGCTGCTGTGCCAACGCTAAGCTGCAGCTTATCTCACAACGTACGCATTCGTTCGCGGACGACGCACCGTTATTTGGCGTCCTATCTTTATTACGATTCCGTCCCCGTATCACAATTCTATTAAGATTAACACGCGTGGCCAACACAGATGTGTCATTAGAAAAATTAAACTCGATATTCTGCTGACTACATTGCATGTTTTCAACGTGTATACGAGTACCTATGTAAGAATTTTATATGGAAGGAATATTCGTAAAGTGATATGCCTAACTCTGTGTTTCATTATTTCATTGTAGCAGTTAATAATGGCGACACATGTATTACAAACCGTCGATTTATATTTGACATATACATTAGTATGTATATTAATATTGTATTAACGTTACAGATATAAGTATTATCCTTATAATAAAATAAAATTATTATGCTACATTTATAGTAGCCGTATTCCGCTGAAAACTTCGAATGATGTACTATATTTCAAACTCATTGCAGCGTGGCTGTTTGGAACTTTATAACACTTCGGTTATAAAGCGCGCCGCAAATACTGCCGAGTCCATATGCTGCCAATGCAGCGCTGTTCGTAACTGAGAAGGGTGGAAAATAGGGATGAGTATGGGAAATTAATAAAACTGTCACTTAAATCGCAGAAGTGACGGGCAGCGCCCCCTGCCGGAGTGGGTCACGGTCGATCTTGTATCTTAGCTCCATGTACACAGTGCCACAATTCGCTTGAACGCGCCCATCAAATGAACTCGCTCTCTATTGTTAAGTTCGTTGTTGACTTAATTCTTCTCGCCCTCCATCGAACGAGATTCTCGTAAATAAATATGAAATGGAGTTCCTCTCATTTCGCCGTTTCTATTAATTCTCTCGCTAGCCACTCTTAATAATGGTATCCGTTGAACGCTGACGGACGTTCTTAACTCAAGCCATTTGTTAAGCGGCAACAATTAAGAACAAGAAAAGATGTTGAATATAGTGTCGTATACGATAATTTGCGTATAAAACATCGCTTAAATGCTACATAAATTTAATGACGCTGCCGTCGGAGCGCGCTCTATGAATGAACTAACATCCATAGAATTCAAGTGACAATACGAAAGTGGAACGACGCCAAGCTTAGGCGTATTCCGCAAACAAAAAACCTTCATTTATCCACGGCGTGCCACTTTCACAGCATCCGAGCTCGCGGGGATGGCTGCGCGGCTTCATTTTTTTATTATTTTCCTACCCCCTACCCGCTACGGGAGGCGGCTGCGGCTTTCGCCCTCGCCCCTACGCCTTCAATTAAATCCCTATCTCTCGCGCCACCTCATGCTTCCTACTTAAACTCATAAAAATGAGATAAACACAAAAATATTGCTCGTACCTATCGCCGTTGTTATTAAAGTGAAGCATCGTCGCTTCGGTTAATTTTGCTCGTCGTACTTTGAACGGCTTTTGATTACTATCTCGCTAATATTAAACAGGGCTGTATGAAGGAGAAGACAACAATTATTGTGTGAATTTCGCACTTCGTATGACAGGGACAATTTAAATGGATAAAATGTATGAAAGGACGACATATAAAATTTAATTTACATTATGATACCTACACATATTCGAAACAAAATAATGATAAAGTAGAGAATATTGATATAGACATCGCCGTATAATCACTTAATAAAACCATCCTAAACACAAAACGTAACAACTAAACAAGAAGAATGTAGTTGAAATCAATGAATTCATAAGAAGCGCCCATAGCTGAATAATTACCGAAGGGGTGGCG